>ML807863.1:66126-79621 GCA_009831015.1 Picea engelmannii
TGATCCCTACACGGGCACAGAAGTCTATAAACTCAGTGGAGGAATACTCACCTTCGTTATCTGACCACAAGAACTTGATCCTCTTTCCTGTCTGGTTCTCCACAAGAGCTTTGAACTCTTGGAACCTCTTGAAGACCTCACTCTTGGTCTTCATGAAATAGATTCAGGTCTTCCTGGAGTAGTCATCAATGAATGTGAGATAGTACTCACGACCACTCGAGGACGCCCGAGACATAGGCCCACACACATCTGTGTGTACTAAATCCAGTACCCCAACTGACCTGCTATCACTGCTGGGAAAAGAAGCCTTGGTAAACTTACCAAGCGCACACCCTCTACACACATTCTGATGCTCTAAACTGAACTGTGGCACTCCTATCACAACCTCTCTCAGTCCTCCAAGAGCCCAATGATGAAGGTGAGCCATCCTCCGATGCCATAACTCACATAATTGACTGTTGTTGTCGCTACTCGATGCCAAAGCAGGAAGTGGATGAACAACAGCTTTCCATCCCTCACTCCAATCACCTTCCCTAAGGTGAGACAAGACCCCTTGGGGTGTATGAGGACCTTTGTCCCTCTAAAGGACACCTCAAGACCCCTATCCTGGAGGGTCGAAACTGATATCAGATTCTTCTTCAACCCAGTGACGTAGAGAACATCCCTGAACGAAATAGATGGCAAGCCATCTCTCTGAAAGGTAACTATGCCAATCCTAGCAACTCTGACTAAGGTTTCATCACCGAGAGAAATCTCCATCCTGACCTCTATATCTATGAGATCAGTAAAATGCTCCCTCACACCAGTCATGTGGCTCGAAGCCCCGATGTCTATGTACCAGATATTGGGTGTTGTCTCAACTGAAGTGTAGAAAATAAGGAAGGCATGCTCCTTCTCAAACTGTCTGAAACTCTACCTCCTCTGATGTAGTTGTCGAACCACCCTGCTTCTTCTTCCTGTTAGGACACTGTCCACCATAGTGCCCCATCCTCTTACAAGCAAAGCAGTTCACTTTGTTCATATCTCTCTTATGCCCACTATTACTCTCTCCCTGTGGCTTGGCCCCAAACTTGGGACCCTGTCGTGGGACCCTGTCGTGCACCCTTGCCGACCTTCCTCTTGCCCTTTGTCCAAAGAGCAAGATCCTCATCACCCTGAGGTGTCTGCTACTGTCCAAAAGTCTCTGAGCTGAGTCTCGTCTCCTCCTGGACGAAATCATCCCAAAATCTCTCCCAAATAGGCATAAGCTCCCAGGCAACAACGCCTCAAACAAATGGAACCCATGGTTTGGTAAAGTTGCTTAAATCCGTCCTCACCATAAAGTCTAGGTCCACTATCTCTCCGACGGCTGCAAGCTCATCTCTGATCTGAGGGAATCTGCCAAGGTAGGAAGTAACAGACTCAATCTTGAGCATCTGAATGCTCCCGAGTCTCTCAAACAGAACCATCTTTCGGTTCTGGTTAGAGCTCTGGTAAAGCTTGCACAAGGATGCACACATCTCAAATGCAAAGTCTTTACTAGTCAAGTGGGGTATGATGTGATCCCTCACTGCATCACATATAGTTCTCTTTGCCTTGTTGTTCCTCTTCCTGAACTCTGCCACCAAGATAGGAGCAGTGGCAGGAGGAACAACAACAGGAGCCTGAACTGTATCCCATAGTTCTAGGTCCTCTAGGACAAAGATAAGCCTGGTCTTCCAAGGGGACCAGTTGCTAGCTCTGGCTAGCCTATCCTCTGCTCGCATCTGTGATACTGACAGGACTGCCCACTATACTCACTCTGATGTTGCAACTGCAAAAGAACATTGCCTCACTCCTGTCAACACAGGTGTGAAAAGAGGCAGTAGAACTACAACCTCACTCCTAGCAATATAGGTGTGAAAAGAGGTTGTGAAAAATCAGCCTCACTCATAGCAAGTAGGTGTGAAAAGAGGTTGAGTTTTAGTCCACCAACTGTCCTACAACTTTCCACAAAATTTCTGCCAACAAGCTGCTACAAATCACTGTCAAGTAGCTGTCAAGAAATCTGCCCACAAGCTACCAAGAACTGTCTCGAAATGTTGTCCAAAAATCAGCAAGATTTAGCCACCAAGGCCTCTAATACCATGAAGATTTTTTGAGGTCCTAACAAGCTGCCAACTAGGTCTGTCTTTGACCTCAAGTTGGCTCTAAGTTTCTGCTGTCACAAAAGTCTTTGCTGTTGTTTTATAACAGCAAATTGTTCAGGAACTTTACTGTTGTTTTGTTACAGTTACATAAGCTTTTAAGGTGCTCTAGCATGTAGTTTTAGTAGCCAATAGGTTAGTACATGCATGCCTTAAATATGTAACACACCTCAAGATCTTTCCAATTGAAATAATGTTGTTCTAAACTCTAGCATACATGAAAATGGACACCAAGGTTTTTGGTCAACATGACCCTGGACAAAACCCCTCAAGGAAAAACAGTTTGGAATATAAGTCTATATATGTGCTGTAAAGAATGTGAGATACAACAAGTACACGGAACAAAAGAACCTGATACAATGGCAGCCCCTCTCAAGCTGCTATACAAGTTCCAAAAGGTAGATGCACCCAAGCATGGTGCGCCCTTCTCCCTTGTTGCTCAATCCCATTGAAAGCTTGCACCCTTGCTGCTTGAAGCTCTGATGAAAAAACCCTTCCACAAAAGTTTGACGTTGTGTGTTACCTCTCCAACAAAACCCTCCTCAAAGCAATCTGACAAGTGCAAGTCCTCCCTACTATCAGTGCGCCCTCCTCCTATAGTGTGCCCTCCTCCAAGCAAGCATCAACACCACTAAAAAATGGAAGCCAAAGCCTCCTAGAGCCATCCATGGAAGGAGGCACCCTTGAAACCCTCATCCAATGCTTCCATCCTCATCTCCATAGCTCTACTCTTCCTCTCCAAGTGAACAATAGAGTGAATGAGCCTCTCTTTGCCCTATGCACCCTTCTTAAAGAATCATAAGGAAACCTAAAAGATCAATGGCTAGGATCACTCCAAGCCATATCTACTCCACGGTTGAGATCTCTCAAAAAGAATCTCAACTCAAAACCCACTTTGGGTTAAGTTTCCATAGTTCACTTTATGTCCCTCAATTCACCCACAAAGTGAATTAATAGTCACTTTTCACTCCAGTGACAAATTTCACCCTTTTGACTTAGGAAAATGTCAAAGTGAAATTAGACATAAAGTATAAGGCACAATGGGTCAAATATTTCCCTCTTATGGTTCGAGACCCACAACCACAAGGAGACCACTTCCCTTGGTACGCAAATCTCAACATCTGGGACGCTTCGCTTCCGAGGATTTTTGGAAAATGACGCTTCCCATGCTCCCGCTTCCTAAAACACTCTCGCTTCGTGTAACACTACTGGCAACGATGATCAGGGTACAACCATACTCACCAAGGCCACTTTTGATGATCAAGGTTGAGCCATGCTCACCGAGCATTTTGCAGTAGGCAACAATGTCCACTGCAGGGACGAGATTGGAGGGGTGAGTAACACTTTCCTCAATAAGAGGGAGTGTTGAGATTTGGGTACCTTGGAAAGTGGCCCCCTTGTGTTTGTGAGTCTCTAAACACAAGAAGGAAATGTTTGACTCTTGTACCCCCTTTACTTTATGATTTAATTTCACTTTGACTTGGGACATTTAAGTCAAAAGTGAAATATGTCACTTAAGTCATAAAGTGACAATTAATTCACTTTGTGGGTGAATTAAGAGACATAAAGCAAACTAAGGAAACTTCACCAAAAATGGGTTTCTAAGTGAGATAATTGAGATGAGATCTCACCCATTGATTGGAGTTGGCTAAGACTGATCTTAGCCATTGATCTCTAGGTTTGGCCTAAAGATAGCTAAAGAGGGTGCATAGGGCAAATGAGGGATTCAATTATTCACTGGATAGCTTGAGAGAGTTGGGTGAGGAGAAGAGAAGTGAGAAGAGAGGGTTTGAAGGAGGAAGCTAGGGCGCACTTGTCCATGGAGGGCGCAAGCTGGTTTGGATCTTCTTTCATGGAGTGTGTGTGTGTGTTTGCTAGTTGGAGGGTGCATCCTTTGTATAGGGGTGCATGCTTGCAGGCATATGTTGGAGAGGCGCGAACTTTAATCTGATTGGTGCATTGTTGAGGGTGCACACCGAGAGCAAAGGGTGTGAAAGGGTTCTTCAAACAGCCAAGGGAAAGGTCAAGGGTGCATTCATCTTCAAGCAAAGACAAGGAGGGAAGGGTGCACTTCTAGGGGCGCATTCTTCAAGGAGCCTTATTGCTATGCTTGAGAGGAGCTAGCAAATTGTACAGGTTCTTTTGTATTCTATTCCTTGTTGTTTCTATTGCTTGACAAACTCCATATATATACATCTCTCCAAATTGGTTTTCCCCATGGGGATTTTTCCAGGGTCATGTTGACCAAAAACCCATGAGTACATTTGTCATATTTGCTTAGCATTTCAATGGTAGGTTGTTAAAGATCCTAAGAGGGTATTTGATGTTTTGATTTATATGCATGTGCTAATATTTATGGCAGCCTAAACCATACATTTAACCCATGCAAGAGAGCCTCAAATGGGCATCAAATCACATGACTAAAGGCAGTTTTTCAGGGCAGAAATATCAGACTTAGTGGCTGTCCCAAAAAAATGAGTAAAACAGTTTGATAAACCTTGAAATTAGTGCCCAACAACAGGTCAAAGACAAACCTCTGTTGGCAGCCTTTGGTGCCTCAAAAATCTTCAACTGCTTCTAGGGTTTGGAGGTTTGGAAGAAACCAGGGAGATTTTCCTTGGGCAGGGTAAGTATGCAATTGAGATCTTGAAGAGGTTTTGGGTGGAGCACTACAAACCTATGGCCACAACCATGATCATTAAATTAAAGAAGGTGATAACTTCAAATTCAGAGTTGGTGGACCCTATGTTGTACAAGAAGCTAATAGGTTCCTTGATGTATTTGGTCAACACCAGACCAGATATATGTTTTGCAGTGAACACCTTAAGCAAGTTCATGCTAGAGTTGAGGTAGGAGCATTGGGTAGCACCAAAATCTGTGCTCAGATACTTGAGGGGCACAGTGGAGTATGGTTAGAGATATCTTTGAGATGGTGAAATGACGTTGCAAGGGTATACAGACTCAAATTGGGCAAGCAGTGCAGCAAACAGGAAGAGCATCTCAAGGGGTTGCTTTAGCTTGGGATCAGTGATGATATCCTATATCAGGAGAAAGCAAACTTTCGTGGCACTTAGCTGAACAGAGGCAAAATACATGGCAGCCAGTACTGCTAGTTGTGAGGCCATCTGGCTTCGCAAGTTGCTTGCAAAGTTGTTTGATTAGGAGTTGAATCCCAAGGTGATATACAGTGATAATCAAAGTTGTATCAAACTCTTTGAGAATCCAATGTTCATGACAGATCCAAACACATAGAGATCACGTATCACTTCATACAATACAGGATTCAAAAAGGAGATGTTCCTACAAATCAACAAGTAGCTGATATTCTAACAAAACACTTAGCAAAAGAGAAGTTTGAAGCATTCAGAGACAAACTTGGATTGGTACAAAATTACTTCCACACTAAGAGGGAGTGTTGAGAAATGTAGCTCAGATAGGAACTCCTTACATAGGTTTCAATGTGAACGTACAAGAAGTGGTTCGAGACATTTCGAAAGTGACCACTTAGGAAAAGCGGGTAGTTAATTCTATTTTGTAATTCACTTAGGAAAAAGTGATATATCTTATGTTTTGCAGTTGACTTAGCCTAAGGAGTCTAATAAAGTGTATTTAATACATTAATGAGTTAGATTTAATCTAGGTCGTACATCTCAAGATGAGATTAGGGTTTTGGCAGATCAGGGTTTCAGCGAAGCATAAATAAGACAAGATGGAAGAGATAAATCACAATTGAGCAGACCTAGCAAGTAGGAGAGGAGCAAACCTAGCAAGTACGAGAAGAGGTAGTTGTACAGCATGGTCATACAGCAAGCTGTATATCACAGGCTGTATAGTAGCAACCATATAGCACAAGCAGCAAATATACAGTGTCGTATAGTAGGCCACATTTGTGTTGTTTTTCCTCATATTCTATGCAAGTTGTACACCTCTTCAGCAGGCCATATAGATCTATTTTTTGGGAGATTTTGTGAACCATACAACTGTTGGTTTTGCAGGTTGCAGAGGTCACCTTGTAAGCTTTGATCTAAGGAATGAGAGGTTGATTTGAAAGAGAAATTAATTGTGTGTGTGTATTTCATTTATGCTTCAGCTATGTACTTTTCCAGCTATTGTTTGATTGATGCTATGTTCAAAAATTAAATCTCTGCAGTTAAATAAATTCAATTTGATTTGTTTGATTTGAGATCGTAAGGACATCAGTTATATAGGGTTGGAAATCTTAACATGTACAACATTTCTCTTTCCCTCCATGCACTGTTACAAATGCTTGCTTTTGCAAGAATTCCCGATTTGAGGCTCGAAAACATTGCTCATGATTCGCTTCGATTTAGTTTGTGGGGATTCAACCTGGAAATCTAAAAGTGGTGGCTGGGTTAGTAAATAGTTGTTGTTCGTTGGAGACTGGAGGTGATTTATCCACAAGCGAACTGGGTGTCTAATTGAAATTCATTTGTGTTTTTCCAATGGTAGTCTACAAATCGAGATCATCTTTGTAGTGTGCCTTTACATTTGCATCTACCTCTCCCTGCTTTAGCATTTAAGAGGCCTTCCGTGGTAGATGGGTGTGCATCAAGTACCAATTCTCAACTTTTAAACAACCATCTTCTAAAATGTATATAGTCACCTCTACTCGAAATTTCTAATAGCCTTTCCACATGCGTGAGTGTTGCTCAAATGAAGAACATGCATAAATCTTTTTACATGGAAACTATAAATGGATAATGAACCAAACTAAATTGGATACAATAATAAATTGTGCATAGCAACTTCATCTACTATAACCAACCTAGACAATAACATCAATAATATATATAATTATATTGCAAGGTTGTCTACATGTTTCATTGTATGGGATATATGGGATGGGGTTATGGAGTGGGGAATCAAAGCGAAGCTTATCTAAATCTTTATACTACCTTTCAATTTTGAAACACTAAAGAAGATTAGTTGAATTTCATTAATAATAGTAGTAACTATTAACACTCAAAATGGTTTCTCCGAAATCCATTTCTTTCAGTTCAACATTAATAATTCATGGACATATTACGAGATGAACTCAACACTACAGAATTCACAACTCAACATCAACGCTTCGTGAGTGTAAAAATCAAACATAGCACGTGGTTGTAGATCCTTCACTGCTCAGGGATTGAGGTTCGGATAGGTTCTTAGTAGGTGGTCCACAGCGCATACATCCAGAGGACATACCACGCTCATTTCAATACACAGATGGACAAGTTTTCATCATATTCAGTGCTATTTTAGCAGGATCCTCCAGATCTATCTTTAGTTGGGCACCCAATGCATGTGATTGACACATAGCATTTGGAGTATATGCATGGGATGATGAAGCAAAGAGATGGGCACTCTCAGATTCTTGAATAGGTTATTTTTAAAAAGTTACTATTTTTAGAAACTTGGTCTTTTTCAACAATGGATGACGAGTTTGGGCACATATTTGATACTTCTCTAAACAGGCATTTTCAGACTTTCAAGATTCACAATCTAGAAAATTTTCTATTTTCAAAAATTTAACTTTCCTGAAATAGAACCTTCTAGAGCCTTCTATGGTGGACCCCACATGGACTATTTTGCTCCAGGAGTGCACCCTACATAGGAGTCGACTTGTACTTTCTATTTTCAATACACTACAGTTCAGTTTAGTGGCACTTCAATTATATTGAGTAGAGTTGACTTGAAGTGCATGCACATGCACGTGCTATTTTCAAAACAGCTTGACTTGGAAACATCCTATTCTTGGAAAAGGTGGGTGCACCACTTGAGAAGGAATATTCCTTCCCATTCAAGAGTTCCAACATTCTATTCTTGGCCTAGGGAAGAAATGCACCCTACCTTTGACTTCACGCATGCTTTTCTTCGAGGAGATTCAATCTATATTGATCACAGGGAAAACTTTCCCTCGAAGCAAGTATATTTTCAAATAGGTTGTTGTGTTAACTTCCTCCTTGTTTTATATTCAAGATGAGGGCGCACTTCATAGAGTATTTTTGGCATGTGTATCATCTATTTCCATCTATAGAGGAGGATCGCCCTACCTGGCGAATATTTTTGGCAGAGCTTGACATTTTTGGAGTTCTATTTTCATCTTAGGAGGGTGCACTCCTTGAACCTATTTTGGGCCTTTGCATGAGGAATTTTTTGCTTAGAAGAGGAGCCCTTCTAGTGGGGTTTAATGTCATTTTCTTGTTTTTTTGGTGCCTTAGGGTTGAATTTTGAAGTTGTCAAATTCCATAGAAAATATGCCAAAGCCTTTGGATGCATTTTCGTTGTATGGGATCCCTGAAGATGGGACAAACCGGCAACGATTGAATTGCAAATTGTCTAGGGTGCTTATGAAGGGAGGGATTAGCGGGTTGAAATACCATTTAGCTAAAATCCCCGAGCATGATGCTGGGATTTGACTTAAATCTACCCTGGAGATTATGAGAGTTGCACATGATTCAATTGAAGCAAAGAATAAAAAGAAAGAAGACGTGGCCACAAAGAAGGTCGAACTTACAGTTAGAAGTTCAAGGGTATCTACCACTGAGGGTAGTGGAAGGGGCTCCACGGATTCAACTACCGAGAGGTCCACATCATTTTTTGTTCCATAAACCAGCACATCTACCACTGAGGGTAGTGGGAGGGGCTCCACGGATTCAGCTACCAAGTGTTGATGATTGCAGCGTCATGAGACATTCTCCAGGATACATTCTCCTCT
The DNA here is from genome assembly GCA_009831015.1 of Picea engelmannii. NCBI lineage: Eukaryota > Viridiplantae > Streptophyta > Pinopsida > Pinales > Pinaceae > Picea > Picea engelmannii. Next base: position 75,013 of record ML807863.1, read on the forward strand.
GTGACTGAGTTGAGTCGACCTGTGAGAGAGCCCAGTGTTGGGCATGCCCATGTGATGGGGTGCATCGTTCTCCTCTGTGTGTGTGTGAGTTGAGTCGTCCCCCAATGTTGGGTCTGCCCATGTGATGGGTGTATCGTTCTCCTCTGTGTGAGAGTTGAGTCGATGTGGTACTCCAGATGATTCTCCTGTGGACTCGGTTGAGATAGAAATCTGTTGAGTATGACGTCCCTGTGGCTGAGCACAGGTGGACGTGTCCCTAGTGGCTGAGCACTAGTGGACATGTGGATCCCTTGTTATATTGTCTAAGTGTAAGATTTACTTGTAACCCTAATTATGATGTAAAGGGTACAATTCGGCCCCACCATATGTAAAACATAATTAATGTTTATTGTAATAAATAATTATATTTCTGAGTTATTGAGGTTGGCCCTGTTGTGCCAACAGACACACCTATTGTTGTGTCTGGTCTTGTATAAATAAAGGTGATTTCCCCATATTGAGGAAACACACTCACACACTTGACATTTCGGAATTTCAGAAAATGCATTTAAGGCTGAAGTGCGCACCTCTCTTGGGCGCTAGTTTCAAGGTTGTAGAGAACCCCCTTGTGTGCATTAGGGTTTTATGGTTGGGGGATCTTCTCTTGAGAATATAGCAAAGGATTGTTGGGTTTTGTTCCCTTGAGTAGAAGGGTTTCCTAGGATATTTCTTGTGTTCTTGTGCATGGTAATTCTTCTTGTGATCTTGGCTATTGCAGCACTTGTGTATGTTGTAGTTGCATTTGTTTATGGTTCAAGTACATGCTAAATGAAATAAACCTCATGCTTGAGCCCAACATAGTGAAAATTCAACATGGTTTCAGAGCATAGGTCTTGAAGAATCCATTGCACAAGCCTTCAAGCAAGTCGTCCTCTCTTTTGTAGAACCGTACAGCCCTCCTAGGGTTTCCAGAAAAAGGTATGGCCCTCTCTCGTTTGGTTGTTTCAGCACTTTCCACTGAAACGTTGGGGCTAAAAATTGCATAGGAGTGTACAGCCTCCTTCAGCGCACCTCTAGCAACCTTCATATTGCATTTCCGATAATTTTGGATTTTTGGCCCTAGGATTTCGCAATTTTCTGCAAAAATTTCAGTTTTAGGGTTTCTACAGCCCATTGAAGGAGTTTTTCAGCTTACCAGTGTTCTTCTGACCTTCAAGGCTTATTAATGGCAGTCATAAGCCCAACGAAACCTAAGATTGCTAGCCTAGCCTAGCCGTTAGGTTTCCTAGCCTAATTGCTAAGGGTTTGTGGAAGAATCTGCAAACCATGAGGAACAGAACCTTGGTGGAAGATAGGCTCGATGGATCAAGCAACTTCAGTTCCTAGAAGTCAAGACTACATATCACCCTGGAAGAGGATGACCTATTGACTGTGATACAAAAAGCTTTACCAGAGTCAACTACTAATGAAGAGAAAGAAAGACAATTTGCCTCCACTGTTGATGTTGATCTAGTACCACATCAGAGAGATGAAGACATCAAGGATGAAGCCTTCTTATTCATATCAGCACTCTCAGGTACGGTTCCTACTGATAATGATATTTGGTTAATTGACAGTGGTGCCTCTAGGCACATGACCGTTTATAGAGATCATCTGACAGATCTTGTTGAGAAAGAGACCAATCTACATGTACTTGGAGACAATGCCAGATATAATGTGAAAGGGGTTAGAACTTCTACATTCCAACTAGATTATGACATACCCCTTCAATTGAGTGAGGTACTATATGTACCTGGGATGAAAAGGAACCTTGTCTCCATTTCTGCCTTAGAGGATAAAGGCTACAAGGTTACCTTTTCTGAAGGAAAAGTTCTTGCATGGCACAAGGACTCACATATGAATTATGCCCGAGTAATTGGTGTTCGAGAAAACAGCTTATACAAGTTGACTGTCTGACGAGTCCATGCCCTGTTACATGATACTATCAGCTTGAGTGAGCTATGGCATAGGAGACTTGCTCACATTCATTATAGATCCCTTCCATCTCTAGGGAAGATGGTAACAGGCCTTCCAGAGATACAGGTTCAGCATAATGGTGTTTGCAAAGGTTGTGCTCTTAGAAAGAATGTCAAGGGGTCCTTCTTGAGAAGTGACAGCAGATCCAAGTGAATCTTGGACTTGATACATTCAGATGTGTGTGGACCAATGATCGTTGCCTCCTTGAACGGATATTTGTCCTATGTATTGTTCATAGATGATCACTCTCGGAAGACATGGATTTATTTCTTGAAGACCAAGGATGGAGACCTTGCAAGATTTCAAGAATTCAAAGCTCAGGTTGAGAACCTGATCGAAAGGAAGATCAAGGTGCTAAGATCAAATAATGGAGGAGAGTACACCTCTAGGGATTTCAATGATTTCTATATTGAGGAAGGGATCAAGAGGGAGAACACAGTTCCTTATAACCCTCAGCAAAATGGGGTTGCAGAGAGGAAGAACAGAACCATCATTGAGACAACCAAAGCAATGATACATGATCAGAGTCTACCTATGATTCTGTAGGCAGAAGCATCCATGACAGCAGTATACATTCAGAACAGGAGACCTCACCAGATTTTGAAGAATATGACTCCCGAAGAAGCCTTCACCGGAGTGAAGCCTGAGGTTGGACACTTCACGATATTTGGGTGTCCAGTATACTTTGATGTACCCAAGGAGAAGAGGTCCAAGCTAGACCCTTCAGGAAGAAAGCGTACATTTGTGGGATACAGTGAATCTTCGAAGGCATACCGGATCTACATCCCTGGTCAGAGACAGATTGAGGTGAGCAGAGATGTCATCTTTGAAGAAGAGATATCCTTTCGAAGATATAGAGAATCTCATATGGAGATTGACAGCGAGACAGTACCTTCTCCCCCTTCAGCAATTCAAAGGGAGAAAACCAGTTGATCCAGTTGCTCCAGTTGATGTCCCCAAAGACATTGCAGTAGGCCATAAAAGGCCTTCCTGGGCTCGACAAACTCTGCAGGAGGCAGAGGAACATGCAACTGCTCGAGGCACATTCCGAGAGAGCAAGAAACCAAAGAGATTTTTGAGCTATGTTTCAGCCATGAGCCACATCATTGATACTAAGCCTTCTTTTCATGGAGAAGCAGCAGGTTGAAGAAAGCCCTGTATGGACTAAAGCAGGCACCTCGTGCTTGGTACGAGAAGATGGATGGATTCCTTATGAGTTTGTGCTTCAACAAGAGTGTTGTTGATCCAAACCTATTTTATCACATTAATGGAGATGAGTACTTGATCTTGGTTTTGTACGTTGATGACTTATTCCTCGCCGGTTCAGAAAGACTTATTGTTGAATGCAAGCAAGCATTGACTTTTGAATTCGAGATGAAGGATCTAGGTATGATGCACTACTTCTTGGGACTAGAAGTATGGCAGAGGACTGATGAGATTTTCCTGAGTCAAGGAAAATATACAGTGGAGATATTGAAGAAGTTCGGTATGACAAACTGCAAATCCATGCCTACACCGATTGTGATGGATCTAAAGAAAATGAACGAGGCTTCTACTGATTCAGGTGAGATTGATCCACATCTATACCGACAGCTAATTGGATCATTGATGTATCTGGTTAACACCAGACCTGATATATGCTATGCAATGAACGTACTCAGTCAGTTCATGAGTCAACCGAGACAGACTCACTAGATAGCAGCGAAGCATGTATTGAGATATCTGCGAGGCACAGTTGGATATGGACTGAGATATGCCTCCGGTGTAGACATGAGATTGTAGGGATATGTCGATGCAGATTGGGCAGGGAGCGCAGTGGACCGGAAGAGCACATTTGGTTGTTGTTTTACATTGGGGTCTACCATGGTTTCCTAGTGCAGCAGGAAACGAAGCTTTGTGGCTTTGAGTACCGCAGAAGCAAAGTATATAGCGTTGAGTGTGGCAATCTGCGAAGCAGTGTAGCTTCACAAGATCCTTACAGATTTATTTGATCATGAGATGGATTCTAGCATTATTCATTGTGATAACCAGAGTTGTGTGAAGCTCTGTGAGAATCCTGTGTTTCACGATAAATCCAAACACATTGAGATCAAATACCATTATATCAAAGACATGGTGCAGAGGAAAGCAGTACACGTGCAGTACCTTCCTACACATGAGTAGATTGCAAATATCTTCACCAAACCGCTTGCCAGGACGAAGGTTGAGTACTTTCGTGAGAGACTTGGCCTGGTGGAGAATGCCTCCCTAGCTGATAGGGAGTGTTGATGATTACAACGTCGTGAGACATTCTCCAGGATACGCTCTTCTCTGTGACTGAGTTGAGTCGACCTGTGAGAGAGCCCAGTGTTGGGCATGCCCATGTGATGGGGTGCATCGTTCTCCTCTGTGTGTGAGTTGAGTCGTCCCCCAGTGTTGGGTTTGCCCATGTGATGGGTGTATCGTTCTCCTCTATGTGTGAGAGTTAAGTCGATGTGGTACTCCAGATGATTCTCCTGTGGACTCAATTGAGATAGAGATCGGTTGAGTATGACGTCCTTGTGGCTGAGCATAGGTGGGCGTGTCCCTAGTGGTTGAGCACTAGTGGACGTGTGGATCCCTTGCTATATTTTCT
>ML807863.1:80790-95774 GCA_009831015.1 Picea engelmannii
TGAAGTGCACACCTCTCTTGGGCGCTAGTTTCAAGGTTGTAGAGCACCCTCTTGTGTGCATTAGGGTTTTATGGTTGGGGATCTTCTCTTGCGAATATAGCAAAGGATTGTTGCGTTTTCTTCCCCTGAGTAGAAGGGTTTCCCAAGATATTTCTTGTGTTCTTGTGCATGGTAATTCTTCTTGTAATCTTGGTTATTGCAGCACTTGTTTATGGTGTAGTTGCATTTGTTTATGGTTCAAGTACATGCTAAATGAAATAAACCTCATGCTTGAGCCTAGCATAGTGAAAATTCAACACCGGGAAGTTCACATCATTTTTTGTTCCACGAACCAGTGTTGGAACACAACCTTCCATCATGTCAGTGTTGAAGAAAAGGGAGAAGGAAGAAGCAAACAGGGTTATGGGGAGGTGTCTTTTCTGGAGTGACATACCTCTCAATGTCACCAAAAACAATCCATTTTGGCAATCGATGTCTGATGTCATTGTTGTTGTTGGCCCAGGTTATAAAAGCGCTACGTTTGAGGAGTTGCGGGGGGGCAATTCTTCAAGCAGAAAAGAAGTACATCAACTCGATATTGACGGATTTGAAGCAGTCATGGGAGCTCTCTCGATGCATAGGGATGTCTGATGGTTGGACAGATAGAAAGGGTAGGACCCTTCTCAATTTCTTGGTACATTGTCCTAGAGGTACCATGTTTATCAAATCAGTGAATGCATTGACACATGTAAAAGATGCAGCATTGTTGTGTGAGTTGAAGGATGGGTTCATCTAGGAGATCAGTCTACATGATGTGGTGCAAATCATAACAGATAATGCAACTAATTATGTGGCTAGTGGTAGGATGCTTATGGACAGGCACCACTCATTGGTCTAGATTCCATGCATTGCACACTGTATTGATTTGATGCTCGGGGATATGGGGAAAACTTCCTTCATCAAGGAGGTGATTGATTAGGCAAGGAGCATCCCCAAGTTCATATATAACCATGCTTTCGTTCTTAGCCTCATAAGGAAACACACCAAAAACAAGGAGTTGCGGCATCCTGCAATCACTTGTTGTGCCACCAACTTCCTTACTCTTCAATCTTTGCTTCAATGTTAGTTTGAGTTGAAGCAAATGTTTGTTTGTGATGAGTAGTGGGATTGTACATATAGCAGGAGAGAGGATGGGAGAGCCATTTTTAGAGTGGTGTACAATGACTCCTTGTAGGAAGGAGGGGTAGAAGTGTGCTCAGTGAGTGAATCTTTGGTAAAGGTTTCGAGATTGGTTGATAGCGATAAGCCCGCAATGGGCTATTTGTATGAGGCCATGGATAGGGCCAAAGAAGCTCTTCGGGCTTATTTTGTGAGAAAGGGTACCCCCGGGTTTTCTAAAGGCTCCTTGTCTTCAAACGATGGTACCTGATGTCGGGATTCGCATCGAAATTAATCGCGAGATAGAGATGTATTGGGATGGTACCAAACTATTTGGCTGTGATGATGTTGTTGTTGCAAGGACCATTTTGATGCCACGTAAGTCATTAGAATTTAGAAGTTAGAACTTTATATTTTTAAAATCCAATTATGTATTTTATAATATATTTTAAAGTTTAATTATTTTTTCTTTATGTTCTCTTTCTTTCTTATTTTGTTGTAGATGTTTGGTGGTGAAACTATGGTGCAAGGGCACCAAATTTACATAGATTTGCCATCTGAATCCTTAGTCAAACCTGTAGCTCTTCAAGATGTGAGTGCAGTTGGAGTGTATTTGAAAAAATACACTCAAAGAAACACACCAGGTTAGAACTTAGAACTTCAACAGAGCAATTACATTTATTGTAATTTATGAATCCATGAAGCTCTAATATATTATGACCCTCAAGACTCATTAAATTTTTACGACCCTCTTACAGATTAGAGTTCTCATGTCTCAATGACTTGGTGTATGTCCATTACAATATTCAACTATGGTTGGGGCAAATGGATAGAACAATAGATGTGAATGCCATTTCCTTGAACAATATCGATGTATTGTCTAAGTGGAGGGTGGAGGTTGAGGTGCCTATCATGGAGGAGGCACTAGCATGGTTAGAGGAGGAACAACAACAAGAGGAGCAACAAGGGGAGGGAGAGGAGGAGGAGGAGGAGGAGCTTGATGTGCTAGCATCAGCACCACCTTCTACACTTATTTATACACCTACTTCTACATACACCAGTCACCGTCTACTGTCAGACTCGGGGCCTTCTATTATCAGGGGCGAGCCTGAAAAACAACCCATTATATTTTCTTGTAAAAGGGGGAGAGGGCATTGATATTAGATATCTAGCTACTAGTTTTGTTTCATTTGTCATTCTACATCTACCTCATGATGATGAGATACATTTATAATTATATATGTGATGTCAGGTTGTATTGGTTTCGAGTTCAGGACTCAGTATCAACTTCGATGTATGATTTTTTATTTGGCATCCACTACATCATATATATCAGTGCTTTCTCCATATTTATGTGCCAATGTGTTTATCTCATGTTGTTTTGCTTTATATGTTTAAAATTATGAAAAAAATGAATATATTTTGTATTTTTTAATGTTTGTCGTGGTTTGTCGATTTTTTCCGAAACGATGTTTACTGGACCCTCGCTGATTTTTTGTCGATGTCGATGTTATCAACACTAGTTTGATTCAAGGGTGTCATGATCAATTGTGCCATCATGTGGATTGTATTATGTATCATGATCAACCAAAAGATGTGACCATGTATCTTATGTAATGTTACTAGACCATACTTAGTGATCTATGTAAAGTGTTTTTTTCATCTAGGTGGTTTCTCTAGACCCTTGTGATTTGTCATGGCTCGTCCTCTTAATCCCCATTTCAAGATATTCCCTACCCTTATGACTCCTACTAACCATCTCTTATAAGTCATTTATGGCCGAGGTGGATGCGTAGGGGTCTTGGAAAGGATCTATTAGGACACATGACTTAAGAAACCCCTAGGTATTTTCACTTTACAATTATGTAAAAGTTGTGCTAATGTATTGTAAAAGTTGTTATACCTAGAAAGCACACTTCCCTATAACCTAAGCATGGATCTACCTATATATTGTCACACTTTGGCCTAGGTGATCATCTACCTATAACTTTTGGGTTTTATGACATGTATTTGGCACTTCAGATCATGTAAACCACTTCATGAGGGGCCTCTACATATTTTTATGCACTTAGAGCTTGGAGGGGCCCTCTCTCCAACGCCTTGAACCTTCTTGTACAGTTTTTCATGCATATGGACTTGTCACATGATGCCACATCACCTTTCATGGAGCACTCATCCTTACCTCACATATTTGGAGGCATTTGTCACCTTATTTGAGGAGCCATCCACCTTAGAGAGCACATCATGGGATTGTTGGAGCTTCTCCTTGGCACGTGTGATTTGTTTGACCTTCCTAGACTTGAGGGAGGTGGTTAGCATGGAGTTGGGAGTTTTTTACACCTTGGATGACTCATATATGACTGTTTGATGTTATCTTTGGATGAGCTTGTTGTTATTATGGTAGTTGCGGGAGGTATCAACCTCCATGTGTAACCTTGACTAGATTAGAATATTCTGGAAGCTAGAAAAACCCTAAACAGATTTGTACAAACCCTAGAAGACAAGTCGGCTCAATAAAGAATTAATATTTAAGTATTAGTCTCTAGAAAGAGAAGTCGTCCTCGACAATTGACAAGGAGCACTATAAGTAAAGGCCACTTGAACTCATTTGGAGACACACACTCACAATCTCATACAAGATAAGTGGTATGCAAGTCTAGAGGAGGAGTGCAGCTGCAACGACTGCAGTTGGGTATTGGTCTTGGTCTGTGGTTTGGGACTTTCTGCTTGGTGCACTACCTTTGGAGAAAGGTGTGCTCTCTCTCTTGGTTATCCGTTGGGTCTAGTGTTGCTTCCGGAATCATTCTATCTGTCAAAGGTTACAGTGCTCGGGGGTGGTTGCGTGCCTATGGTTGGGTGACAATATTTTGATATTGTCTATGGTTAAACGAGCACATCAAATATTTTAACAAGTTATGGGCCTACACTACCTTCAAACATGTTGATGAATGCAGCTATGTGAGACATTCTCCAACTTACAAACCTATGAGATGTGGATCATTGCAGCGATGTGAGTCTTTCTCTCAGCTTACAAACCTGAGAGAAAGCCCCTAAGAAGGGTACGTGGTTCCTGCCTGAGACAAAGCTAGGAACGTAGAGATGACCTCCTCCATTCAGAGAGTTGAGAAGAACTCCAGATGATTATCCAGCGGGAAAGGCGATCTATTGAGTTGGACGTGCCTGTGGTTGAGCACAAGGTGAACGTGTGAAATCCCAAAGTGTTGGGTACATCGTCATTTGAACAGAAATGAAGATGATGTGTTAGCCTCCTCTGAGCAACAGAGTTGACGAGAAAACTCCAGATGATTCTCCTGTGTGAGTTAGTGAGAAAGAAGATTTGTAGAGTGGACGTGCCTGTGGACGGGCACAGGTGAACATGTGTAGATCTGGTTCTTTTGTGTAATGCAGTGAGCCAGAGATATGACATCCCTATGGATGTGCCCCTAGTGGATGAGCACTAGTGGGTGTATCATATCCTTTGCTATATGTTGTTCAAGAGTCGGACCTACCTGTAACCCTAATTGTTATGTAAAGCGTATAGGTCGGCCCCACCTTAATGTGATTAATAATAAATAATTAATCTGGTTAATATTAATAATAATAATAATATGAGCTAGTGAGGTCGGCCCTGTTGTGCCAATAGATACTTATGTTGACAGGCTTAGGTTAGTATAAGTAAAGGTAAAATCCCCATTGTGGAATCATATCTTTCTTGTGAGTTTGGAAATTTCAGCAAATACATCTACTTGGGAAAAGATGCGCAACTCTCTTGGGCGCTAGTCTTCTAGGGCTTGAGCACCCTCTTGTGTGCTAGGTATTTCTTGGTGGTGAAGGTCTTTCTCTTGAAGAATATAGCAAAGGATTTGTCTAGGTTTTCTTCCCTTGTTGAGAAGGGTTTCCCACGATACTTCTTGTGTTCTTGTGCATGGTGTTTCTTCTTGTGATCTTGGTTGCTGCAACATTATTGTTTATGGTTAAGTGAAATGCTAAAATGGAATGAACTTCATGCTTAACCTAGCTTATGAAAAATCAACATGGTAACAGAGCATAGGTCTTGAAAGAACCCATTGCACAAGCTTTCACCAGTCATCCCCCTTCTATTGCAGTTCCGTACGGCCCTCCTAGGGCTCTCAGAAATTTTGTACGGCCCTCCTCTTTTGGGTGTTTCAGCGCCTAAAACTTGAATGTTGAGGCATTCTTTGGCCTAGGAGAGTACGGCCTTCTCCAGCATACCTCCAGAGACTCAAAATAAAATTCCGAGCATTTTGAAATTTTGGCCCTAGGGTTTCGCTAATTTCTACAAAAAATTCAGAATTAGGGTTTCTGCAAACTCATTGAAGGAGCTCTTCAGCTCACCAGTGTTCTCTTATCTCTCAAAGGCTTATTGTTGGCAGTCATAAGTCCAATAAAACCTAAAAGTGCTAGCCTAGCCTAGTCGTTAGGTTTTCCAGCCTAGTTGACAAAGGTTTGTGAAAAATCCAAAAATGAGCAAAATCATAATGAGAGGAAAGCTTGATGATTCAAGCAAACCCAGTGTTCTCCTATCTCTCAAAGGCTTATTGTTGGTAATCATAAGTCCAATAAAACCTAAAAGTGCTAGCCTAGTCTAGCCGTTAGGTTTTCCAACCTAGTTGACCAAAGGTTTGTGAAAAATCCAAAAATGAGCAAAATCATAATAAGAGGAAAGCTTGATGATTCAAGCAAACTCAGTTCCAGGAAGACAAGACTTCAAAGGAAGACTTATTGTGTGTGACACAAAATGTGACACTGTGACTACCTCCTTCATGAAGATGTCAGAGGACAGAGATCAGTCGTGTGCCATTGGAGAAATCATATCAACACCCTTAGGTATGCACTTGTATATATATATTATTTGTATCATTTTCATGAGGGTAATTGCAGGACGAAGAAACCTTTTGCCGAAGTCATGGATCCAAAGGGATCTAAGTGCATTTAGAGGAACAACACACTTGAAGTAAAGACTCCAGGTTTGATTTTTGTAATTGTCATTCCTCTAATCCATATTTCAAAAGTTTGCGACATTACAAGTAGGTGTTGTAGATGAGACAACAATTCTTAAATTGTTCTGATTCTAGAGATGTACTCATTATTCTCCTTTAGGAGATATTCTTGTTTTGGTTCCTCTTATTTTCTTGTTCCAGTCAGGATAAGAACAAAGGAAGATGCTTATCCTTCAGAGAGAGTCAAACCTATTTGAGAAAGAGGAAGAATAGAACCATCATTGAGACAACCAATGCAAAAATGCATGATCAAAATCCTTCTATGATTCCATGGGCAGAAGCATGCATGACACAGTATATGTTCAAAACAAGAGTCTTCACTAGACTTTGAAAAACATAACTCTCGAAGAAGTCTTCACCGAAATGAAGACTGAGATTAAACACTTCAGGTTATTTGGGTACATAGTGTATTTTCATGTACCCAAAGAGAAGAAGTCCAAGCTAGACCCTTCAGAAAGAAAGGATACGTTGTGGGATAAACAGTGAATCTTGAAGACATTCCAGATCGACATCCCTAGTCAGAGACAGATTGAGACAAGCAAAGATGTTGTCCTTGAAAAAGAGATAGATTTTCAAAGATCCAGAGAATCTTAGATGGAGATTGACAGTGAGACAAATACCTTCTCCCCCTTCAGCAATTCAGAGGGAAACAAACATTGCTCCAAGTTATCCAGTTTCTCCAGTTGATATGTTCAGAGATATTGCAGTAGGGCATTATATGCCTACCTAGACTCACTCTGCAAGAGGCAGAGAAACATACAAGCCTCTCAAGGCACATTCCAAGAAAGCAAAAGAGATTTTCGAGCTATCCCTCAGTCATGAGCCACTTCATTGATGCTGAGACTCCTTGTCTTAGAGAAGCAACAAGAGAACCGGTATGGCAAGATGCCATAACAGAAGAATACCAGTATATCTTAAAGAATGATGCTTAAGATATTATTCAGGGACCAAAAGGGGAAGTTTGTGGAAACTTCTAAGTGGATCTATATGATCAAGCATGCAGCAGATGAAAGTGTCAAGAAATACAAAACAAGATCTATAGCTAGAGGTTTGTCACAAACAGAGGGAGTTGTCTATAATGAGACACTTGATCCAGTGAACCTAATACACTTCCATCCGTACTATCATCCATGAGTTGGAAACTATATCAGATAGATAGATTCTTGATGAGTTTGGATTTCAACAAGAGTGTTGTTGATCCAAACCTATATCATTACAGTGTGGTGACGAGAGCCTGATTTTGATGACTTATTTAGAAAGCCTTGTTGTTGGATAGAAGTAATCATTGACTTCTAAATTCGAGATGAAGAATCTGAGTATGATGCACAACTTCTTGGGACAAGAAGTATGACAGAGGACCGATGAGATTTTCCTAAGTCAAGGAAAACATACAGTGGAAATATTAAAGAAGTTCAGTATGACAGAATGCAAAACCACCGTGATGGATTTGAAGAAAATGAAAGACGATGATTCAGACGAGATTAATCCACAGCTGATTGGATCATTGATGTATCTGGTTAATACCAGGCCGGATTCATGCTATGCAGTGAATGAGCTTAGTCAATCCATGAGTCAGTTGAGACAAACTCACTGGATAGTAGTAAAGCATGTATTGAGCTATATACGAGACACAGTTGGATATGGCTTGAGATATACCTCCAGTGTAAACTTGAGTTTGCAGGATATGTTGATGCAGATTGAGCAGAGAGTACAGTGAACCGAAAGAGCACATCCGTTTGTTGTCTTACCGTGAAGTTTGTCATGGTTTCCTAATGCAGCAGGAAACAAAACTCTGTGACCTTGAGTACCTCAGAGGTAGAAGTATATAACAGTGAGTGTGCGAAGCAATGTGGCTTCACAAGCTTCTGACAAATTTACTTGACCATGAGATGGATCCTATGATGATAACCAAGAGCCGTGAGTAAAGCTCCTTGAGAACCCAGTGTTTCCTGATGGATCGAAACACAATGAGATGAAATATCCTTATTTCAAAGATATGATGCAGAGGAAAATCGTACACGTGCAGTACCTTCCTACACATGAGCAGATTGCAGATATCTTCACCAAATTAACTTCGTGAAGAATGGCTCCCTAGTTGAGAGGGAGTGTCGATAACTCCAGCCAAGACAAAATTCAAACTACATCTGTGTGAGACTTGGCATGATAAAGAATGCCTCCCTAGCTGAGAGGGAGTGTTGATGAATGCAACTATGTGAGACATTCTCCAGCTTACAAACCTGTGAGATGTGGATCATTGCAATTATGTGAGTCTTTCTCTCAGCTTACAAACCTGAGAGAAAGCCCCTAAGAGGGGTACGTGGTTCCTGCTTGAGACAGAGCTAGGAACATAGAGATGACCTCCTCCATTCAAAGAGTTGAGAAGAACTCCAAATGATTATCTCGTGGGAAAGGTGATCTGTTGAGTTGGACATGCCTGTGGCTGAGCACAAGGTGAACGTTTGAAATCCCAAAGTGTTGGGTGCATCGTCATGTGAACAGAAATGAAGATGATGTGTTAGCATCCTCTGAGCAGCAAAGTCGACGAGAAAACTCCAGATGATTCTCCTGTGTGAGGTAGTGAGAAAGAAGATCTGTAGAGTAGACGTGCCTGTGGACAAGCACAGGTGAACGTGTGTAGATCTGGTTCTTCTGTGTAATGCAGTGAGCCAGAGATATGACATCCCTATGGATGTGCCCCTAGTGGATGAGCACTAGTGGGTGTATCATATCCTTTGCTATATGTTGTTCAAGAGTCAAACCTGCCTGTAACCCTAATTGTTGTGTAAAGCGTACAGGTCGGCCCCACCTTAATGTGATTAATAATAAATAATTAATCTGGTTAATATTAATAATAATAACAATATGAGCTAGTGAGGTCGGCCTTGTTGTGCCAATAGACACTTTTGTTGACAGGTTTAGGTTAGTATAAGTAAAGGTAAAATCCCCATTGTGGAATCATATCTTTCTTGTGAGTTTGGAAATTTCAGCAAATACATCTACTTGGGAAAAGATGCGCACCTCTCTCGGGCGCTAGTCTTCTAGGGCTTGAGCACCCTCTTGTGTGCTAGATCTTTCTTGGTGGTGAAGGTCTTTCTCTTGAAGAATATAGCAAAGGATTTGACTGGGTTTTCTTCCCTTGTTGAGAAGGGTTTCCCAGGATACTTCTTGAGTTCTTGTGCATGGTGTTTCTTCTTGTGATCTTGGTTGCTGCAACATTATTGTTTATGGTTAAGTGAAATGCTAAAATGAAATGAACTTCATGCTTAACCTAGCTTATGAAAAATCAACAAGACACTCTAGCCGCTGAAAGGTAGTTTGGCAGTTCCTTGGCAAGCTCCTTGTGACACCAGTTGCAGCTGCAACTAGGGTTTCTAATTTTGTAGTTGCAGCAAACCCTAACCTAACCCTTTGGGCACTTCAAGTGAGACGTTTGGCATAATTCTTGGACATTCTAGTGCACCTAAGCCTAGCACACCTCTTGGTATCTTCAACTAGCAAAAATGTCTAGGTACAATTTTTGGGTCAAAGTCAAAGGCAGTCATGACTTACTCCATGAAGACAGAAAACAAGCTAGAAGGAGCTTCAAACTTCAGAGCATGGAAGACAAGGATTGACCTCATCCTTGCCAAGAACAATGTTCTAGATATCGTGAAGGGCAATATCGTGGAACCACAGTTTGAAACAAGAAAAAAAATGAACCTCAAAATGTTGCAGCAATGGAGAAGTTCAAGGACAATGACATCAACGCTATGAGTATCATTGTGGACTCTATAAAAGATCACTTGATACCCTACATATCAAATCTTAACTCATCCAAGAAGATGCATCATGCCCTAACTAACATTTTCGCAGTCAAAAATATTAGACAAGTGATTAGTCTGAATAATGAGCTTCATGACACAAAGATGACTAAGGATGACACTGCAGCCTCATACTTTGTAAGGATTTCTCAGTTGAGCGATCAACTACAAGCCATTGAAAAAGTTATTCCAGAAAAGGAAATTGTGAATATTGCACTTAATGGTCTCTCTAGATCATGGGATGCATTTGTTGCAAGCATGAACACAAGGAAGGAATTTCCAACGCTTGAAGAACTTTAGACCTGTTGCGCACAAGAAGAGACAAGGATCAACTCAAAGGGAAGATCTCAAAAGAAAGAGGATGCTCAAGCCTATGCAACAAAGTTCAAGAGACATGAAGGTAAGAAAAGATTCGGTTCAAGAAAGAAATTCAATTATAAGAAAGATATGTCAAAAGTACAATGTTTTGGATGCCATGAATATGGCCAGTACAAAAGGGATTGTCCTAAACTAGCAAAGAAGAGAAAGGAAAGACACCATGCGTCAGTTGCCAATGATGAAGAACATTTAAAGAAAGCCAAGCTTGAAGAAACAGATTTCTACTACTACTCAGCTCTTACAGGATCTCTTGAAGACAACATGTGGTTGATCAATAGTGGAGCTTCAAGACATATGACAGGTGATCCTGAAAATCTCTCAAGCATGAAGGAAAAGGAAACATCTCATAAAGTGGAACTTGGAGACAACAACTCTTATGCAGTCAAGGGAACGGGAAAAGCTTCTATCAAAATGGAATCAGGTGACAATGTTCATCTTAACAATGTTTAATATGTTCCTAGTTTGAAAATGAATTTAGTATCTATTTCTTGCTTGGAAGACAAAGGAGATAGAATAGCCTTTGTCGATGGAAAAGTTCTTGTATGGTCTAAAGACTCAAAAATAGAAGATGCTAGAGTCATTGGGATACGTGAAGGAAGATTGTATAAGCTCCTAGGTCAGAATGCTCAAACTCTAGTACATGATGAACTCAATCCTAGTAAGTTATGGCATAGAAGGCATGTTAACCTTCATTATCAAGCATTGCCATCTCTAACACAGATGGTTGTAGGCATACCAAAGCTACGATCAATACACAAAGGTGCTTGTAGAGGATGTGCACTTCGGAAGAATATTAAGAAGCCATTCCCAAGCAGTGAGAATAGATCCAAGGAGATCTTGGATCTGATACACTCAGATGTATGTGGTCCTATGCCAGTGAAGTCTCTAGGAGGCTCTCGTTACTATGTGACATTCATAGATGATTTCTAAAGAAAGACTTGGATGTACCTGATAAAGACGAAAGATGAAGTATTTGGCAAGTTCCGAGAATTCAAAGCTGAAGTGGAAAACTTAACAAATAAGAAGATCAAGACGCTAAGATTTGATAATGGAGGAGAATACACCTCCAAGGAGCTCGTTGCCTTTTGTAAAGCAGACAAGATTAGGGGGAAGCTAACTTTCCCACATAATCCTCAACAGAATGGTGTGGCAGAAAGAAAGAACCGATGTATTGAAGAATCAGTTAAGACAATGATGAATGGCTAGAATCTATCCATGTTTCTATGGGGAGAAGCAGCTATGACAGCTGTATATATTTAGAATAGAAGTCCTCATCGTATATTGAAGAACATGACTCCAGAAGAAGCCTTCTCTGAAAAGAAGCCAAGTGTGGAACACTTAAGGATCTTTGGTTGTCATGTCTATATCCATGTTCCCAAGGACAAAAGGAAGAAGTTGGAACCGTCAGGAAAGAAGGGCATATTCGTTGGATATAGTGAGACATCAAAAGCTTACAGAATCTATGTCCCAAGTCAACAGAAGGTTGAAATCAGCAGGGACGTAACTTTTGATGAAAAATTTTCCTTCAAGAAATCTATAGAAGATTCCATGGACTCCAATGGTGAAGAAGAACATGAAGATCCCAAGGAAGAAAGTACATGTTCTCCAAAACATCCCAGTGAAGAACCAGACCAACCACTTGAACCTATAGAACTAGTTGTTGTACCCAAGAACAAAAAATGACCAGCATGGCTAGAATCCACCTTACAAGAAGCAGAAAGACATAAAGCTCCCAATGGCACCTTCAGGGAGAGCAAGAGGCCCAAAAGATTCTATAGTTATGCGACACTCATGACAAGTCTTGTCAATGCAGAACCTTCCACCTTTGAAGAAGCAGTCAAGAAGAAAGAATGGAAGGAAGCTATGATGGAAGAATATGAATCCATCATGAAAAATGATGTATGGGAAATTGTGCCTAGACCTGAAGGAAAGTCGGTAGTAACTTCAAAATGGGTTTACAAGGTAAAACATGCAGTAGATGGGAGTATCGATAAATACAAGGCAAGATTCGTGGTTGGAGGGTTCTCCCAACAGGAGCGAGAAGACTATGATGAGACGTTTTCTCGAGTTGCCAAATATACCTCTATTAGAGCCATCATATCTCTTGCAGCATCCATGGGTTGGAGTTTATATCAGATGGATGTAAATACCGCCTTTCTCAATAGAATAATTGAGGAAGAAGTATACATAGAGCAACCTCAAGGTTTTGAGGTACACCCGAAAGAAACCCATGTATGCAGATTAAAGAAGGCCTTGTATGGACTCAAGCAAGCTCCAAGAGCTTGGTATGCACGAATTGACAGTTACTTGACGAGACTTGGATCTTCCAAGAGTTATGATGATCCAAACCTTTATTACAAGGTTGTAAATGATGCACATGTGATCCTACTACTATATGTCGACGATTTGTTTCTGACAGGTGCAGAGCCTCTCATTATTCAGTGTAAGAGGGAGATAGCCTCTGAATTCGATATGAAGGAACTTGGTCTCGTGGATTATTATTTGGGACTAGAAGTATGGCAAAAGCATGGTGAAATCTTCCTAGGGCAAGGGAAGTATGTTGTAAAGATCCTTCAGAAGTTTGGGATAATGGATTGCAAATCCATGGCAACTCCCATGGTAACAGATATGAGGAAGTTGAGAGACTTTGATTCTGACCCAGTAGACTCGTCCCTATACCAACAATTGATTGGCTCCTTGATGTATTTGGTGAATACGCGACCGGACATTTGTTTTGCTATGAACACGTAAAGCCAGTTCCAGGTGGAACCTAGACACTAATACATGGATCATCATGATGATGATGTTGGAATGGCATCATCATCATCTGCATCAACATGGATTAGTATAACACTAATACATCATCATCATCAATAACAGCGCAAGGCTGATACAACATCAACAACAACATCATCACAGCATGAAGGCTAATACATCATCATCATCAATAACAGCGCAAGGCTGATACAACATCAACAACAACATCATCACAGCATGAAGGCTAGAGCATCATCAACATCAACACTAAGCTGGAAATCTTCAGCACGAAGTTAGCATCTCAACAACATCAGCACGAAGCTGGAAATCTTCAGCACGAAGCTAACATCTCAACAACATCAACACAAAGCTAGAAATCTTTAGCACAAGGCTGGCATCTCAACAACATCAACATGAAGCTGAAAATCTTTAGCACAAGGCTGGCATCTCAACAACATCAACACGAAGCTAGAAATCTTCAGCACAAGGATGGCATCTCAACAACATCAACAGGAGGCTAGAAATCTTCAGCACTAGGCTGGCATCACAACAACATCAACACGAGGCTAGAAATCTTCAACACTAGGCTGGCATCACAACAAAATCAGCACGAGACTGGAAATCTTCAACACTAGGTTGGCATCACAACACTACTCCCCCTTTCGAGGGAGGTCATTTTCGGACTACATCAAGCTTGTCTCGAAAGTGCTCAAACTTTACACAAGACAGAGGCTTGGTCTGCACCCTGCTCATCTGAGCCAACAAATTGGAGCTTTAAATTTCCCCTCTGCATCATATCATGAATGAAGTGATATTGGATCTCTGTTGACCACCTATCCAACTAGGGGGTCAACTCCATGTGCCATGAAGATATGCATCAACAGATGCTAATATGTCGAAAACAATTTGGTTCTACTGGGCAATTTATGCCTCCAACACTTTTTTTTGTAAACGTAATTTCTGCACCCTTGCGTGGGTTAATAATGTAATAGGTCTGCATGGATCATAGTTAGGTCAGTTACCTTAGGATTTCTTCGTTAGGGGAGTTCCTTTCATTGAGGTTTTTTTATCCTCGGGTTATTAATTGGGCTTTTCAGCCTTAATTAATTTCCCTTGAGTTTTTCCCTCCCACCAGTAATAATTCCTCCAAAGTGGTGAAAGACGTTCTAATGGGGTTATCCTCTGGTAGCTAGTGTTTAGGAATGATGTAAATGACCATGTATGACATCTTAGAAAGTTTCGCGGAATTCCGTCGAGTCTAGATAGTTTTTTTTAATTAATTAAATTTAATTAAATTTTCCTAAGTTTGAAAGTTTAATTATTTAATTAATTAATTAATTTTTGAGCAAATATTGTAAAAACTAGGTCATTGGGATTTTGCTAGGGGTATTTGTGCTCAAAAGAAATGGAATGAGACCCCCTACACCCTTGGACTAAGTTTCAACTCAGTCGAACAACTTTTGCTAGGTGTTTGTCTACCAGGAGTCTCAGTCAGTCAAAACAGCAATTTTAATTGCTAAATCATGACATAGCAAAAATGTCATTTTTGTAATTTTGAGCAAATGGGGTAAAGTAATGATGGAAAAGTGTGAGAGAAATTTTTCCTAACCTTTCCGAACCTTTTCCAACCCTCACATCACCCCCTTACCTAGCCATTAAGCAAAAACGTCACTTTTCTTAGAGTAGTGTGCCTCCCTTCTAGAAAGTCTCCAAAAAGTGAAAAAATAATAAAAAAATAATGGGAGACTTATTATATCCCTTGGTGTGCCTCCCTAGACCCTACAACTCATCATTTCACTTATCAAAGCCTTGCCAACTCACTCCAACTCATTTCCACTTCATCCATCCATGCCAAAACCCTAACTTACCAAAACCCTAAAAGTGACTTTTC
>ML807863.1:142084-156338 GCA_009831015.1 Picea engelmannii
CTTTCACCACTTTGGAGGAATTATTACTGGTGGGAGGGAAAAACTCAAGGGAAATTAATTAAGGCTGAAAAGCCCAATTAATAACCCGAGGATAAAAAAACCTCAATGAAAGGAACTCCCCTAACGAAGAAATCCTAAGGTAACTGACCTAACTATGATCCATGCAGACCTATTACATTATTAACCCACGCAAGGGTGCAGAAATTACGTTTACAAAAAAAAGTGTTGGAGGCATAAATTGCCCAGTAGAACCAAATTGTTTTCGACATATTAGCATCTGTTGATGCATATCTTCATGGCACATGGAGTTGACCCCCTAGTTGGATAGGTGGTCAACAGAGATCCAATATCACTTCATTCATGATATGATGCAGAGGGGAAATTTAAAGCTCCAATTTGTTGGCTCAGATGAGCAGGGTGCAGACCAAGCCTCTGTCTTGTGTAAAGTTTGAGCACTTTCGAGACAAGCTTGATGTAGTCCGAAAATGACCTCCCTCGAAAGGGGGAGTAGTGTTGTGATGCCAACCTAGTGTTGAAGATTTCCAGTCTCGTGCTGATTTTGTTGTGATGCCAGCCTAGTGTTGAAGATTTCTAGCCTCGTGTTGATGTTGTTGTGATGCCAGCCTAGTGCTGAAGATTTCTAGCCTCCTGTTGATGTTGTTGAGATGCCATCCTTGTGCTGAAGATTTCTAGCTTCGTGTTGATGTTGTTGAGATGCCAGCCTTGTGCTAAAGATTTTCAGCTTCATGTTGATGTTGTTGAGATGCCAGCCTTGTGCTAAAGATTTCTAGCTTTGTGTTGATGTTGTTGAGATGTTAGCTTCGTGCTGAAGATTTCCAGCTTCGTGCTGATGTTGTTGAGATGCTAACTTCGTGCTGAAGATTTCCAGCTTAGTGTTGATGTTGATGATGCTCTAGCCTTCATGCTGTGATGATGTTGTTGTTGATGTTGTATCAGCCTTGCGCTGTTATTGATGATGATGATGTATTAGCCTTCATGCTGTGATGATGTTGTTGTTGATGTTGTATCAGCCTTGCGCTGTTATTGATGATGATGATGTATTAGTGTTATACTAATCCATGTTGATGCAGATGATGATGATGCCATTCCAACATCATCATCATGATGATCCATGTATTAGTGTCTAGGTTCCACCTGGAACTGGCTTTACGTGTTCATAGCAAAACAAATGTCCGGTCGCGTATTCACCAAATACATCAAGGAGCCAATCAATTGTTGGTATAGGGACGAGTCTACTGGGTCAGAATCAAAGTCTCTCAACTTCCTCATATCTGTTACCATGGGAGTTGCCATGGATTTGCAATCCATTATCCCAAACTTCTGAAGGATCTTTACAACATACTTCCCTTGCCCTAGGAAGATTTCACCATGCTTTTGCCATACTTCTAGTCCCAAATAATAATCCACGAGACCAAGTTCCTTCATATCGAATTCAGAGGCTATCTCCCTCTTACACTGAATAATGAGAGGCTCTGCACCTGTCAGAAACAAATCGTCGACATATAGTAGTAGGATCACATGTGCATCATTTACAACCTTGTAATAAAGGTTTGGATCATCATAACTCTTGGAAGATCCAAGTCTCGTCAAGTAACTGTCAATTCGTGCATACCAAGCTCTTGGAGCTTGCTTGAGTCCATACAAGGCCTTCTTTAATCTGCATACATGGGTTTCTTTCGGGTGTACCTCAAAACCTTGAGGTTGCTCTATGTATACTTCTTCCTCAATTATTCTATTGAGAAAGGCGGTATTTACATCCATCTGATATAAACTCCAACCCATGGATGCTGCAAGAGATATGATGGCTCTAATAGAGGTATATTTGGCAACTCGAGAAAACGTCTCATCATAGTCTTCTCGCTCCTGTTGGGAGAACCCTCCAACCACGAATCTTGCCTTGTATTTATCGATACTCCCATCTACTGCATGTTTTACCTTGTAAACCCATTTTGAAGTTACTACCGACTTTCCTTCAGGTCTAGGCACAATTTCCCATACATCATTTTTCATGATGGATTCATATTCTTCCATCATAGCTTCCTTCCATTCTTTCTTCTTGACTGCTTCTTCAAAGGTGGAAGGTTCTGCATTGACAAGACTTGTCATGAGTGTCGCATAACTATAGAATCTTTTGGGCCTCTTGCTCTCCCTGAAGGTGCCATTGGGAGCTTTATGTCTTTCTGCTTCTTGTAAGGTGGATTCTAGCCATGCTGGTCATTTTTTGTTCTTGGGTACAACAACTAGTTCTATAGGTTCAAGTGGTTGGTCTGGTTCTTCACTGGGATGTTTTGGAGAACATGTACTTTCTTCCTTGGGATCTTCATGTTCTTCTTCACCATTGGAGTCCATGGAATCTTCTATAGATTTCTTGAAGGAAAATTTTTCATCAAAAGTTACGTCCCTGCTGATTTCAACCTTCTGTTGACTTGGGACATAGATTCTGTAAGCTTTTGATGTCTCACTATATCCAACGAATATGCCCTTCTTTCCTGACGGTTCCAACTTCTTCCTTTTGTCCTTGGGAACATGGATATAGACATGACAACCAAAGATCCTTAAGTGTTCCACACTTGGCTTCTTTTCAGAGAAGGCTTCTTCTGGAGTCATGTTCTTCAATATACGATGAGGACTTCTATTCTAAATATATACAGCTGTCATAGCTGCTTCTCCCCATAGAAACATGGATAGATTCTAGCCATTCATCATTGTCTTAACTGATTCTTCAATACATCGGTTCTTTCTTTCTGCCACACCATTCTGTTGAGGATTATGTGGGAAAGTTAGCTTCCCCCTAATCTTGTCTGCTTTACAAAAGGCAACGAGCTCCTTGGAGGTGTATTCTCCTCCATTATCAAATCTTAGCGTCTTGATCTTCTTATTTGTTAAGTTTTCCACTTCAGCTTTGAATTCTCGGAACTTGCCAAATACTTCATCTTTCGTCTTTATCAGGTACATCCAAGTCTTTCTTTAGAAATCATCTATGAATGTCACATAGTAACGAGAGCCTCCTAGAGACTTCACTGGCATAGGACCACATACATCTGAGTGTATCAGATCCAAGATCTCCTTGGATCTATTCTCACTGCTTGGGAATGGCTTCTTAATATTCTTCCGAAGTGCACATCCTCTACAAGCACCTTTGTGTATTGATCGTAGCTTTGGTATGCCTACAACCATCTGTGTTAGAGATGGCAATGCTTGATAATGAAGGTTAACATGCCTTCTATGCCATAACTTACTAGGATTGAGTTCATCATGTACTAGAGTTTGAGCATTCTGACCTAGGAGCTTATACAATCTTCCTTCACGTATCCCAATGACTCTAGCATCTTCTATTTTTGAGTCTTTAGACCATACAAGAACTTTTCCATCGACAAAGGCTATTCTATCTCCTTTGTCTTCCAAGCAAGAAATAGATACTAAATTCATTTTCAAACTAGGAACATATTAAACATTGTTAAGATGAACATTGTCACCTGATTCCATTTTGATAGAAGCTTTTCCCGTTCCCTTGACTGCATAAGAGTTGTTGTCTCCAAGTTCCACTTTATGAGATGTTTCCTTTTCCTTCATGCTTGAGAGATTTTCAGGATCACCTGTCATATGTCTTGAAGCTCCACTATTGATCAACCACATGTTGTCTTCAAGAGATCCTGTAAGAGCTGAGTAGTAGTAGAAATCTGTTTCTTCAAGCTTGGCTTTCTTTAAATGTTCTTCATCATTGGCAACTGACGCATGGTGTCTTTCCTTTCTCTTCTTTGCTAGTTTAGGACAATCCCTTTTGTACTGGCCATATTCATGGCATCCAAAACATTGTACTTTTGACATATCTTTCTTATAATTGAATTTCTTTCTTGAACCGAATCTTTTCTTACCTTCATGTCTCTTGAACTTTGTTGCATAGGCTTGAGCATCCTCTTTCTTTTGAGATCTTCCCTTTGAGTTGATCCTTGTCTCTTCTTGTGCGCAACAGGTCTAAAGTTCTTCAAGCGTTGGAAATTCCTTCCTTGTGTTCATGCTTGCAACAAATGCATCCCATGATCTAGAGAGACCATTAAGTGCAATATTCACAATTTCCTTTTCTGGAATAACTTTTTCAATGGCTTGTAGTTGATCGCTCAACTGAGAAATCCTTACAAAGTATGAGGCTGCAGTGTCATCCTTAGTCATCTTTGTGTCATGAAGCTCATTATTCAGACTAATCACTTGTCTAATATTTTTGACTGCGAAAATGTTAGTTAGGGCATGATGCATCTTCTTGGATGAGTTAAGATTTGATATGTAGGGTATCAAGTGATCTTTTATAGAGTCCACAATGATACTCATAGCGTTGATGTCATTGTCCTTGAACTTCTCCATTGCTGCAACATTTTGAGGTTCATTTTTTTTCTTGTTTCAAACTGTGGTTCCACGATATTGCCCTTCACGATATCTAGAACATTGTTCTTGGCAAGGATGAGGTCAATCCTTGTCTTCCATGCTCTGAAGTTTGAAGCTCCTTCTAGCTTGTTTTCTGTCTTCATGGAGTAAGTCATGACTGCCTTTGACTTTGACCCAAAAATTGTACCTAGACATTTTTGCTAGTTGAAGATACCAAGAGGTGTGCTAGGCTTAGGTGCACTAGAATGTCCAAGAATTATGCCAAACGTCTCACTTGAAGTGCCCAAAGGGTTAGGTTAGGGTTTGCTGCAACTACAAAATTAGAAACCCTAGTTGCAGCTGCAACTGGTGTCACAAGGAGCTTGCCAAGGAACTGCCAAACTACCTTTCAGCGGCTAGAGTGTCTTGTTGATTTTTCATAAGCTAGGTTAAGCATGAAGTTCATTTCATTTTAGCATTTCACTTAACCATAAACAATAATGTTGCAGCAACCAAGATCACAAGAAGAAACACCATGCACAAGAACTCAAGAAGTATCCTGGGAAACCCTTCTCAACAAGGGAAGAAAACCCAGTCAAATCCTTTGCTATATTCTTCAAGAGAAAGACCTTCACCACCAAGAAAGATCTAGCACACAAGAGGGTGCTCAAGCCCTAGAAGACTAGCGCCCGAGAGAGGTGCGCATCTTTTCCCAAGTAGATGTATTTGCTGAAATTTCCAAACTCACAAGAAAGATATGATTCCACAATGGGGATTTTACCTTTACTTATACTAACCTAAACCTGTCAACAAAAGTGTCTATTGGCACAACAAGGCCGACCTCACTAGCTCATATTGTTATTATTATTAATATTAACCAGATTAATTATTTATTATTAATCACATTAAGGTGGGGCCGACCTGTACGCTTTACACAACAATTAGGGTTACAGGCAGGTTTGACTCTTGAACAACATATAGCAAAGGATATGATACACCCACTAGTGCTCATCCACTAGGGGCACATCCATAGGGATGTCATATCTCTGGCTCACTGCATTACACAGAAGAACCAGATCTACACACGTTCACCTGTGCTTGTCCACAGGCACGTCTACTCTACAGATCTTCTTTCTCACTACCTCACACAGGAGAATCATCTGGAGTTTTCTCGTCGACTTTGCTGCTCAGAGGATGCTAACACATCATCTTCATTTCTGTTCACATGACGATGCACCCAACACTTTGGGATTTCAAACGTTCACCTTGTGCTCAGCCACAGGCATGTCCAACTCAACAGATCACCTTTCCCACGAGATAATCATTTGGAGTTCTTCTCAACTCTTTGAATGGAGGAGGTCATCTCTATGTTCCTAGCTCTGTCTCAAGCAGGAACCACGTACCCCTCTTAGGGGCTTTCTCTCAGGTTTGTAAGCTGAGAGAAAGACTCACATAATTGCAATGATCCACATCTCACAGGTTTGTAAGCTGGAGAATGTCTCACATAGTTGCATTCATCAACACTCCCTCTCAGCTAGGGAGGCATTCTTTATCATGCCAAGTCTCACACAGATGTAGTTTGAATTTTGTCTTGGCTGGAGTTATCGACACTCCCTCTCAACTAGGGAGCCATTCTTCACGAAGTTAATTTGGTGAAGATATCTGCAATCTGCTCATGTGTAGGAAGGTACTGCACGTGTACGATTTTCCTCTGCATCATATCTTTGAAATAAGGATATTTCATCTCATTGTGTTTCGATCCATCAGGAAACACTGGGTTCTCAAGGAGCTTTACTCACGGCTCTTGGTTATCATCATAGGATCCATCTCATGGTCAAGTAAATTTGTCAGAAGCTTGTGAAGCCACATTGCTTCGCACACTCACTGTTATATACTTCTACCTCTGAGGTACTCAAGGTCACAGAGTTTTGTTTCCTGCTGCATTAGGAAACCATGACAAACTTCACGGTAAGACAACAAACGGATGTGCTCTTTCGGTTCACTGTACTCTCTGCTCAATCTGCATCAACATATCCTGCAAACTCAAGTTTACACTGGAGGTATATCTCAAGCCATATCCAACTGTGTCTCGTATATAGCTCAATACATGCTTTACTACTATCCAGTGAGTTTGTCT
Organism: Picea engelmannii; assembly: GCA_009831015.1. Lineage (NCBI taxonomy): Eukaryota > Viridiplantae > Streptophyta > Pinopsida > Pinales > Pinaceae > Picea > Picea engelmannii. Next base: position 148,602 of record ML807863.1, read on the forward strand.
CAACTGACTCATGGATTGACTAAGCTCATTCACTGCATAGCATGAATCCGGCCTGGTATTAACCAGATACATCAATGATCCAATCAGCTGTGGATTAATCTCGTCTGAATCATCGTCTTTCATTTTCTTCAAATCCATCACGGTGGTTTTGCATTCTGTCATACTGAACTTCTTTAATATTTCCACTGTATGTTTTCCTTGACTTAGGAAAATCTCATCGGTCCTCTGTCATACTTCTTGTCCCAAGAAGTTGTGCATCATACTCAGATTCTTCATCTCGAATTTAGAAGTCAATGATTACTTCTATCCAACAACAAGGCTTTCTAAATAAGTCATCAAAATCAGGCTCTCGTCACCACACTGTAATGATATAGGTTTGGATCAACAACACTCTTGTTGAAATCCAAACTCATCAAGAATCTATCTATCTGATATAGTTTCCAACTCATGGATGATAGTACGGATGGAAGTGTATTAGGTTCACTGGATCAAGTGTCTCATTATAGACAACTCCCTCTGTTTGTGACAAACCTCTAGCTATAGATCTTGTTTTGTATTTCTTGACACTTTCATCTGCTGCATGCTTGATCATATAGATCCACTTAGAAGTTTCCACAAACTTCCCCTTTTGGTCCCTGAATAATATCTTAAGCATCATTCTTTAAGATATACTGGTATTCTTCTGTTATGGCATCTTGCCATACCGGTTCTCTTGTTGCTTCTCTAAGACAAGGAGTCTCAGCATCAATGAAGTGGCTCATGACTGAGGGATAGCTCGAAAATCTCTTTTGCTTTCTTGGAATGTGCCTTGAGAGGCTTGTATGTTTCTCTGCCTCTTGCAGAGTGAGTCTAGGTAGGCATATAATGCCCTACTGCAATATCTCTGAACATATCAACTGGAGAAACTGGATAACTTGGAGCAATGTTTGTTTCCCTCTGAATTGCTGAAGGGGGAGAAGGTATTTGTCTCACTGTCAATCTCCATCTAAGATTCTCTGGATCTTTGAAAATCTATCTCTTTTTCAAGGACAACATCTTTGCTTGTCTCAATCTGTCTCTGACTAGGGATGTCGATCTGGAATGTCTTCAAGATTCACTGTTTATCCCACAACGTATCCTTTCTTTCTGAAGGGTCTAGCTTGGACTTCTTCTCTTTGGGTACATGAAAATACACTATGTACCCAAATAACCTGAAGTGTTTAATCTCAGTCTTCATTTCGGTGAAGACTTCTTCGAGAGTTATGTTTTTCAAAGTCTAGTGAAGACTCTTGTTTTGAACATATACTGTGTCATGCATGCTTCTGCCCATGGAATCATAGAAGGATTTTGATCATGCATTTTTGCATTGGTTGTCTCAATGATGGTTCTATTCTTCCTCTTTCTCAAATAGGTTTGACTCTCTCTGAAGGATAAGCATCTTCCTTTGTTCTTATCCTGACTGGAACAAGAAAATAAGAGGAACCAAAACAAGAATATCTCCTAAAGGAGAATAATGAGTACATCTCTAGAATCAGAACAATTTAAGAATTGTTGTCTCATCTACAACACCTACTTGTAATGTCGCAAACTTTTGAAATATGGATTAGAGGAATGACAATTACAAAAATCAAACCTGGAGTCTTTACTTCAAGTGTGTTGTTCCTCTAAATGCACTTAGATCCCTTTGGATCCATGACTTCGGCAAAAGGTTTCTTCGTCCTGCAATTACCCTCATGAAAATGATACAAATAATATATATATACAAGTGCATACCTAAGGGTGTTGATATGATTTCTCCAATGGCACACGACTGATCTCTGTCCTCTGACATCTTCATGAAGGAGGTAGTCACAGTGTCACATTTTGTGTCACACACAATAAGTCTTCCTTTGAAGTCTTGTCTTCCTGGAACTGAGTTTGCTTGAATCATCAAGCTTTCCTCTTATTATGATTTTGCTCATTTTTGGATTTTTCACAAACCTTTGGTCAACTAGGTTGGAAAACCTAACGGCTAGACTAGGCTAGCACTTTTAGGTTTTATTGGACTTATGATTACCAACAATAAGCCTTTGAGAGATAGGAGAACACTGGGTTTGCTTGAATCATCAAGCTTTCCTCTCATTATGATTTTGCTCATTTTTGGATTTTTCACAAACCTTTGTCAACTAGGCTGGAAAACCTAACGACTAGGCTAGGCTAGCACTTTTAGGTTTTATTGGACTTATGACTGCCAACAATAAGCCTTTGAGAGATAAGAGAACACTGGTGAGCTGAAGAGCTCCTTCAATGAGTTTGCAGAAACCCTAATTCTGAATTTTTTGTAGAAATTAGCGAAACCCTAGGGCCAAAATTTCAAAATGCTCGGAATTTTATTTTGAGTCTCTGGAGGTATGCTGGAGAAGGCCGTACTCTCCTAGGCCAAAGAATGCCTCAACATTCAAGTTTTAGGCGCTGAAACACCCAAAAGAGGAGGGCCGTACAAAATTTCTGAGAGCCCTAGGAGGGCCGTACGGAACTGCAATAGAAGGGGGATGACTGGTGAAAGCTTGTGCAATGGGTTCTTTCAAGACCTATGCTCTGTTACCATGTTGATTTTTCATAAGCTAGGTTAAGCATGAAGTTCATTCCATTTTAGCATTTCACTTAACCATAAACAATAATGTTGCAGCAACCAAGATCACAAGAAGAAACACCATGCACAAGAACACAAGAAGTATCGTGGGAAACCCTTCTCAACAAGGGAAGAAAACCTAGACAAATCCTTTGCTATATTCTTCAAGAGAAAGACCTTCACCACCAAGAAATACCTAGCACACAAGAGGGTGCTCAAGCCCTAGAAGACTAGCGCCCAAGAGAGTTGCGCATCTTTTCCCAAGTAGATGTATTTGCTGAAATTTCCAAACTCACAAGAAAGATATGATTCCACAATGGGGATTTTACCTTTACTTATACTAACCTAAGCCTGTCAACATAAGTATCTATTGGCACAACAGGGCCGACCTCACTAGCTCATATTATTATTATTATTAATATTAACCAGATTAATTATTTATTATTAATCACATTAAGGTGGGGCCGACCTATACGCTTTACATAACAATTAGGGTTACAGGCAGGTCCGACTCTTGAACAACATATAGAAAAGGATATGATACACCCACTAGTGCTCATCCACTAGGGGCACATCCATAGGGATGTCATATCTCTGGCTCACTGCATTACACAAAAGAACCAGATCTACACATGTTCACCTGTGCCCGTCCACAGGCACGTCCACTCTACAAATCTTCTTTCTCACTAACTCACACAGGAGAATCATCTGGAGTTTTCTCGTCAACTCTGTTGCTCAGAGGAGGCTAACACATCATCTTCATTTCTGTTCAAATGACGATGTACCCAACACTTTGGGATTTCACACGTTCACCTTGTGCTCAACCACAGGCACGTCCAACTCAATAGATCGCCTTTCCCGCTGGATAATCATCTGGAGTTCTTCTCAACTCTCTGAATGGAGGAGGTCATCTCTACGTTCCTAGCTTTGTCTCAGGCAGGAACCACGTACCCTTCTTAGGGGCTTTCTCTCAGGTTTGTAAGCTGAGAGAAAGACTCACATCGCTGCAATGATCCACATCTCATAGGTTTGTAAGTTGGAGAATGTCTCACATAGCTGCATTCATCAACATGTTTGAAGGTAGTGTAGGCCCATAACTTGTTAAAATATTTGATGTGCTCGTTTAACCATAGACAATATCAAAATATTGTCACCCAACCATAGGCACGCAACCACCCCCGAGCACTGTAACCTTTGACAGATAGAATGATTCCGGAAGCAACACTAGACCCAACGGATAACCAAGAGAGAGAGCACACCTTTCTCCAAAGGTAGTGCACCAAGCAGAAAGTCCCAAACCACAGACCAAGACCAATACCCAACTGCAGTCGTTGCAGCTGCACTCCTCCTCTAGACTTGCATACCACTTATCTTGTATGAGATTGTGAGTGTGTGTCTCCAAATGAGTTCAAGTGGCCTTTACTTATAGTGCTCCTTGTCAATTGTCGAGGACGACTTCTCTTTCTAGAGACTAATACTTAAATATTAATTCTTTATTGAGCCGACTTGTCTTCTAGGGTTTGTACAAATCTGTTTAGGGTTTTTCTAGCTTCCAGAATATTCTAATCTAGTCAAGGTTACACATGGAGGTTGATACCTCCCGCAACTACCATAATAACAACAAGCTCATCCAAAGATAACATCAAACAGTCATATATGAGTCATCCAAGGTGTAAAAAACTCCCAACTCCATGCTAACCACCTCCCTCAAGTCTAGGAAGGTCAAACAAATCACACGTGCCAAGGAGAAGCTCCAACGGTCCCATGATGTGCTCTCTAAGGTGGATGGCTCCTCAAATAAGGTGACACATGCCTCCAAATATGTGAGGTAAGGATGAGTGCTCCATGAAAGGTGATGTGGCATCATGTGACAAGTCCATATGCATGAAAAAATGTACAAGAAGGTTCAAGGCGTTGGAGAGAGGGCCCCTCCAAGCTCTAAGTGCATAAAAATATGTAGAGGCCCCTCATGAAGTGGTTTACATGATCTGAAGTGCCAAATACATGTCATAAAACCCAAAAGTTATAGGTAGATGATCACCTAGGCCAAAGTGTGACAATATATAGGTAGATCCATGCTTAGGTTATAGGGAAGTGTGCTTTCTAGGTATAACAACTTTTACAATACATTAGCACAACTTTTACATAATTGTAAAGTGAAAATACCTAGGGGTTTCTTAAGTCATGTGTCCTAATAGATCCTTTCCAAGACCCCTACGCATCCACCTCGGCCATAAATGACTTATAAGAGATGGTTAGTAGGAGTCATAAGGGTAGGGAATATCTTGAAATGGGGATTAAGAGGACGAGCCATGACAAATCACAAGGGTCTAGAGAAACCACCTAGATGAAAAAAACACTTTACATAGATCACTAAGTATGGTCTAGTAACATTACATAAGATACATGGTCACATCTTTTGGTTGATCATGATACATAATACAATCCACATGATGGCACAATTGATCATGACACCCTTGAATCAAACTAGTGTTGATAACATCGACATCGACAAAAAATCAGCGAGGGTCCAGTAAACATCGTTTCGGAAAAAATCGACAAACCACGACAAACATTAAAAAATACAAAATATATTCATTTTTTTCATAATTTTAAACATATAAAGCAAAACAACATGAGATAAACACATTGGCACATAAATATGGAGAAAGCACTGATATATATGATGTAGTGGATGCCAAATAAAAAATCATACATCGAAGTTGATACTGAGTCCTGAACTCGAAACCAATACAACCTGACATCACATATATAATTATAAATGTATCTCATCATCATGAGGTAGATGTAGAATGACAAATGAAACAAAACTAGTAGCTAGATATCTAATATCAATGCCCTCTCCCCCTTTTACAAGAAAATATAATGGGTTGTTTTTCAGGCTCGCCCCTGATAATAGAAGGCCCCGAGTCTGACAGTAGACGGTGACTGGTGTATGTAGAAGTAGGTGTATAAATAAGTGTAGAAGGTGGTGCTGATGCTAGCACATCAAGCTCCTCCTCCTCCTCCTCCTCTCCCTCCCCTTGTTGCTCCTCTTGTTGTTGTTCCTCCTCTAACCATGCTAGTGCCTCCTCCATGATAGGCACCTCAACCTCCACCCTCCACTTAGACAATACATCGATATTGTTCAAGGAAATGGCATTCACATCTATTGTTCTATCCATTTGCCCCAACCATAGTTGAATATTGTAATGGACATACACCAAGTCATTGAGACATGAGAACTCTAATCTGTAAGAGGGTCGTAAAAATTTAATGAGTCTTGAGGGTCATAATATATTAGAGCTTCATGGATTCATAAATTACAATAAATGTAATTGCTCTGTTGAAGTTCTAAGTTCTAACCTGGTGTGTTTCTTTGAGTGTATTTTTTCAAATACACTCCAACTGCACTCACATCTTGAAGAGCTACAGGTTTGACTAAGGATTCAGATGGCAAATCTATGTAAATTTGGTGCCCTTGCACCATAGTTTCACCACCAAACATCTACAACAAAATAAGAAAGAAAGAGAACATAAAGAAAAAATAATTAAACTTTAAAATATATTATAAAATACATAATTGGATTTTAAAAATATAAAGTTCTAACTTCTAAATTCTAATGACTTACGTGGCATCAAAATGGTCCTTGCAACAACAACATCATCACAGCCAAATAGTTTGGTACCATCCCAATACATCTCTATCTCGCGATTAATTTCGATGCGAATCCCGACATCAGGTACCATCGTTTGAAGACAAGGAGCCTTTAGAAAACCCGGGGGTACCCTTTCTCACAAAATAAGCCCGAAGAGCTTCTTTGGCCCTATCCATGGCCTCATACAAATAGCCCATTGCGGGCTTATCGCTATCAACCAATCTCGAAACCTTTACCAAAGATTCACTCACTGAGCACACTTCTACCCCTCCTTCCTACAAGGAGTCATTGTACACCACTCTAAAAATGGCTCTCCCATCCTCTCTCCTGCTATATGTACAATCCCACTACTCATCACAAACAAACATTTGCTTCAACTCAAACTAACATTGAAGCAAAGATTGAAGAGTAAGGAAGTTGGTGGCACAACAAGTGATTGCAGGATGCCGCAACTCCTTGTTTTTGGTGTGTTTCCTTATGAGGCTAAGAACGAAAGCATGGTTATATATGAACTTGGGGATGCTCCTTGCCTAATCAATCACCTCCTTGATGAAGGAAGTTTTCCCCATATCCCCGAGCATCAAATCAATACAGTGTGCAATGCATGGAATCTAGACCAATGAGTGGTGCCTGTCCATAAGCATCCTACCACTAGCCACATAATTAGTTGCATTATCTGTTATGATTTGCACCACATCATGTAGACTGATCTCCTAGATGAACCCATCCTTCAACTCACACAACAATGCTGCATCTTTTACATGTGTCAATGCATTCACTGATTTGATAAACATGGTACCTCTAGGACAATGTACCAAGAAATTGAGAAGGGTCCTACCCTTTCTATCTGTCCAACCATCAGACATCCCTATGCATCGAGAGAGCTCCCATGACTGCTTCAAATCCGTCAATATCGAGTTGATGTACTTCTTTTCTGCTTGAAGAATTGCCCCCCCGCAACTCCTCAAACGTAGCGCTTTTATAACCTGGGCCAACAACAACAATGACATCAGACATCGATTGCCAAAATGGATTGTTTTTGGTGACATTGAGAGGTATGTCACTCCAGAAAAGACACCTCCCCATAACCCTGTTTGCTTCTTCCTTCTCCCTTTTCTTCAACACTGACATGATGGAAGGTTGTGTTCCAACACTGGTTCGTGGAACAAAAAATGATGTGAACTTCCCGGTGTTGAATTTTCACTATGCTAGGCTCAAGCATGAGGTTTATTTCATTTAGCATGTACTTGAACCATAAACAAATGCAACTACACCATAAACAAGTGCTGCAATAACCAAGATTACAAGAAGAATTACCATGCACAAGAACACAAGAAATATCTTGGGAAACCCTTCTACTCAGGGGAAGAAAACGCAACAATCCTTTGCTATATTCGCAAGAGAAGATCCCCAACCATAAAACCCTAATGCACACAAGAGGGTGCTCTACAACCTTGAAACTAGCGCCCAAGAGAGGTGTGCACTTCA
>ML807863.1:156946-171953 GCA_009831015.1 Picea engelmannii
AGAAAATATAGCAAGGGATCCACACGTCCACTAGTGCTCAACCACTAGGGACACGCCCACCTATGCTCAGCCACAAGGACGTCATACTCAACCGATCTCTATCTCAATTGAGTCCACAGGAGAATCATCTGGAGTACCACATCGACTTAACTCTCACACATAGAGGAGAACGATACACCCATCACATGGGCAAACCCAACACTGGGGGACGACTCAACTCACACACAGAGGAGAACGATGCACCCCATCACATGGGCATGCCCAACACTGGGCTCTCTCACAGGTCGACTCAACTCAGTCACAGAGAAGAGCGTATCCTGGAGAATGTCTCACGACGTTGTAATCATCAACACTCCCTATCAGCTAGGGAGGCATTCTCCACCAGGCCAAGTCTCTCACGAAAGTACTCAACCTTCGTCCTGGCAAGCGGTTTGGTGAAGATATTTGCAATCTACTCATGTGTAGGAAGGTACTGCACGTGTACTGCTTTCCTCTGCACCATGTCTTTGATATAATGGTATTTGATCTCAATGTGTTTGGATTTATCGTGAAACACAGGATTCTCACAGAGCTTCACACAACTCTGGTTATCACAATGAATAATGCTAGAATCCATCTCATGATCAAATAAATCTGTAAGGATCTTGTGAAGCTACACTGCTTCGCAGATTGCCACACTCAACGCTATATACTTTGCTTCTGCGGTACTCAAAGCCACAAAGCTTCGTTTCCTGCTGCACTAGGAAACCATGGTAGACCCCAATGTAAAACAACAACCAAATGTGCTCTTCCGGTCCACTGCGCTCCCTGCCCAATCTGCATCGACATATCCCTACAATCTCATGTCTACACCGGAGGCATATCTCAGTCCATATCCAACTGTGCCTCGCAGATATCTCAATACATGCTTCGCTGCTATCTAGTGAGTCTGTCTCGGTTGACTCATGAACTGACTGAGTACGTTCATTGCATAGCATATATCAGGTCTGGTGTTAACCAGATACATCAATGATCCAATTAGCTGTCGGTATAGATGTGGATCAATCTCACCTGAATCAGTAGAAGCCTCGTTCATTTTCTTTAGATCCATCACAATCGGTGTAGGCATGGATTTGCAGTTTGTCATACCGAACTTCTTCAATATCTCCACTGTATATTTTCCTTGACTCAGGAAAATCTCATCAGTCCTCTGCCATACTTCTAGTCCCAAGAAGTAGTGCATCATACCTAGATCCTTCATCTCGAATTCAAAAGTCAATGCTTGCTTGCATTCAACAATAAGTCTTTCTGAACCGGCGAGGAATAAGTCATCAACGTACAAAACCAAGATCAAGTACTCATCTCCATTAATGTGATAAAATAGGTTTGGATCAACAACACTCTTGTTGAAGCACAAACTCATAAGGAATCCATCCATCTTCTCGTACCAAGCACGAGGTGCCTGCTTTAGTCCATACAGGGCTTTCTTCAACCTGCTGCTTCTCCATGAAAAGAAGGCTTAGTATCAATGATGTGGCTCATGGCTGAAACATAGCTCAAAAATCTCTTTGGTTTCTTGCTCTCTCGGAATGTGCCTCGAGCAGTTGCATGTTCCTCTGCCTCCTGCAGAGTTTGTCGAGCCCAGGAAGGCCTTTTATGGCCTACTGCAATGTCTTTGGGGACATCAACTGGAGCAACTGGATCAACTGGTTTTCTCCCTTTGAATTGCTGAAGGGGGAGAAGGTACTGTCTCGCTGTCAATCTCCATATGAGATTCTCTATATCTTCGAAAGGATATCTCTTCTTCAAAGATGACATCTCTGCTCACCTCAATCTGTCTCTGACCAGGGATGTAGATCCGGTATGCCTTCGAAGATTCACTGTATCCCACAAATGTACGCTTTCTTCCTGAAGGGTCTAGCTTGGACCTCTTCTCCTTGGGTACATCAAAGTATACTGGACACCCAAATATCGTGAAGTGTCCAACCTCAGGCTTCACTCCGGTGAAGGCTTCTTCGGGAGTCATATTCTTCAAAATCTGGTGAGGTCTCCTGTTCTGAATGTATACTGCTGTCATGGATGCTTCTGCCTACAGAATCATAGGTAGACTCTGATCATGTATCATTGCTTTGGTTGTCTCAATGATGGTTCTGTTCTTCCTCTCTGCAACCCCATTTTGCTGAGGGTTATAAGGAACTGTGTTCTCCCTCTTGATCCCTTCCTCAATATAGAAATCATTGAAATCCCTAGAGGTGTACTCTCCTCCATTATTTGATCTTAGCACCTTGATCTTCCTTTCGATCAGGTTCTCAACCTGAGCTTTGAATTCTTGAAATCTTGCAAGGTCTCCATCCTTGGTCTTCAAGAAATAAATCCATGTCTTCCGAGAGTGATCATCTATGAACAATACATAGGACAAATATCCGTTCAAGGAGGCAACGATCATTGGTCCACACACATCTGAATGTATCAAGTCCAAGATTCACTTGGATCTGCTGTCACTTCTCAAGAAGGACCCCTTGACATTCTTTCTAAGAGCACAACCTTTGCAAACACCATTATGCTGAACCTGTATCTCTGGAAGGCCTGTTACCATCTTCCCTAGAGATGGAAGGGATCTATAATGAATGTGAGCAAGTCTCCTATGCCATAGCTCACTCAAGCTGATAGTATCATGTAACAGGGCATGGACTCGTCAGACAGTCAACTTGTATAAGCTGTTTTCTCGAACACCAATTACTCGGGCATAATTCATATGTGAGTCCTTGTGCCATGCAAGAACTTTTCCTTCAGAAAAGGTAACCTTGTAGCCTTTATCCTCTAAGGCAGAAATGGAGACAAGGTTCCTTTTCATCCCAGGTACATATAGTACCTCACTCAATTGAAGGGGTATGTCATAATCTAGTTGGAATGTAGAAGTTCTAACCCCTTTCACATTATATCTGGCATTGTCTCCAAGTACATGTAGATTGGTCTCTTTCTCAACAAGATCTGTCAGATGATCTCTATAAACGGTCATGTGCCTAGAGGCACCACTGTCAATTAACCAAATATCATTATCAGTAGGAACCGTACCTGAGAGTGCTGATATGAATAAGAAGGCTTCATCCTTGATGTCTTCATCTCTCTGATGTGGTACTAGATCAACATCAACAGTGGAGGCAAATTGTCTTTCTTTCTCTTCATTAGTAGTTGACTCTGGTAAAGCTTTTTGTATCACAGTCAATAGGTCATCCTCTTCCAGGGTGATATGTAGTCTTGACTTCTAGGAACTGAAGTTGCTTGATCCATCGAGCCTATCTTCCACCAAGGTTCTGTTCCTCATGGTTTGCAGATTCTTCCACAAACCCTTAGCAATTAGGCTAGGAAACCTAACGGCTAGGCTAGGCTAGCAATCTTAGGTTTCGTTGGGCTTATGACTGCCATTAATAAGCCTTGAAGGTCAGAAGAACACTGGTAAGCTGAAAAACTCCTTCAATGGGCTGTAGAAACCCTAAAACTGAAATTTTTGCAGAAAATTGCGAAATCCTAGGGCCAAAAATCCAAAATTATCGGAAATGCAATATGAAGGTTGCTAGAGGTGCGCTGAAGGAGGCTGTACACTCCTATGCAATTTTTAGCCCCAACGTTTCAGTGGAAAGTGCTGAAACAACCAAACGAGAGAGGGCCATACCTTTTTCTGGAAACCCTAGGAGGGCTGTACGGTTCTACAAAAGAGAGGACGACTTGCTTGAAGGCTTGTGCAATGGATTCTTCAAGACCTATGCTCTGAAACCATGTTGAATTTTCACTATGTTGGGCTCAAGCATGAGGTTTATTTCATTTAGCATGTACTTGAACCATAAACAAATGCAACTACAACATACACAAGTGCTGCAATAGCCAAGATCACAAGAAGAATTACCATGCACAAGAACACAAGAAATATCCTAGGAAACCCTTCTACTCAAGGGAACAAAACCCAACAATCCTTTGCTATATTCTCAAGAGAAGATCCCCCAACCATAAAACCCTAATGCACACAAGGGGGTTCTCTACAACCTTGAAACTAGCGCCCAAGAGAGGTGCGCACTTCAGCCTTAAATGCATTTTCTGAAATTCCGAAATGTCAAGTGTGTGAGTGTGTTTCCTCAATATGGGGAAATCACCTTTATTTATACAAGACCAGACACAACAATAGGTGTGTCTGTTGGCACAACAGGGCCAACCTCAATAACTCAGAAATATAATTATTTATTACAATAAACATTAATTATGTTTTACATATGGTGGGGCCGAATTGTACCCTTTACATCATAATTAGGGTTACAAGTAAATCTTACACTTAGACAATATAACAAGGGATCCACATGTCCACTAGTGCTCAGCCACTAGGGACACGTCCACCTGTGCTCAGCCACAGGGACGTCATACTCAACAGATTTCTATCTCAACCGAGTCCACAGGAGAATCATCTGGAGTACCACATCGACTCAACTCTCACACAGAGGAGAACGATACACCCATCACATGGGCAGACCCAACATTGGGGGACGACTCAACTCACACACACACAGAGGAGAACGATGCACCCCATCACATGGGCATGCCCAACACTGGGCTCTCTCACAGGTCGACTCAACTCAGTCACAGAGGAGAATGTATCCTGGAGAATGTCTCATGACGCTGCAATCATCAACACTTGGTAGCTGAATCCGTGGAGCCCCTCCCACTACCCTCAGTGGTAGATGTGCTGGTTTATGGAACAAAAAATGATGTGGACCTCTCGGTAGTTGAATCCGTGGAGCCCCTTCCACTACCCTCAGTGGTAGATACCCTTGAACTTCTAACTGTAAGTTCGACCTTCTTTGCGGCCACGTCTTCTTTCTTTTTATTCTTTGCTTCAATTGAATCATGTGCAACTCTCATAATCTCCAGGGTAGATTTAAGTCAAATCCCAGCATCATGCTCGGGGATTTTAGCTAAATGGTATTTCAACCCGCTAATCCCTCCCTTCATAAGCACCCTAGACAATTTGCAATTCAATCGTTGCCGGTTTGTCCCATCTTCAGGGATCCCATACAACGAAAATGCATCCAAAGGCTTTGGCATATTTTCTATGGAATTTGACAACTTCAAAATTCAACCCTAAGGCACCAAAAAAACAAGAAAATGACATTAAACCCCACTAGAAGGGCTCCTCTTCTAAGCAAAAAATTCCTCATGCAAAGGCCCAAAATAGGTTCAAGGAGTGCACCCTCCTAAGATGAAAATAGAACTCCAAAAATGTCAAGCTCTGCCAAAAATATTCGCCAGGTAGGGCGATCCTCCTCTATAGATGGAAATAGATGATACACATGCCAAAAATACTCTATGAAGTGCGCCCTCATCTTGAATATAAAACAAGGAGGAAGTTAACACAACAACCTATTTGAAAATATACTTGCTTCGAGGGAAAGTTTTCCCTGTGATCAATATAGATTGAATCTCCTCGAAGAAAAGCATGCGTGAAGTCAAAGGTAGGGTGCATTTCTTCCCTAGGCCAAGAATAGAATGTTGGAACTCTTGAATGGGAAGGAATATTCCTTCTCAAGTGGTGCACCCACCTTTTCCAAGAATAGGATGTTTCCAAGTCAAGCTGTTTTGAAAATAGCACGTGCATGTGCATGCACTTCAAGTCAACTCTACTCAATATAATTGAAGTGCCACTAAACTGAACTGTAGTGTATTGAAAATAGAAAGTACAAGTCGACTCCTATGTAGGGTGCACTCCTGGAGCAAAATAGTCCATGTGGGGTCCACCATAGAAGGCTCTAGAAGGTTCTATTTCAGGAAAGTTAAATTTTTGAAAATAGAAAATTTTCTAGATTGTGAATCTTGAAAGTCTGAAAATGCCTGTTTAGAGAAGTATCAAATATGTGCCCAAACTCGTCATCCATTGTTGAAAAAGACCAAGTTTCTAAAAATAGTAACTTTTTAAAAATAACCTATTCAAGAATCTGAGAGTGCCCATCTCTTTGCTTCATCATCCCATGCATATACTCCAAATGCTATGTGTCAATCACATGCATTGGGTGCCCAACTAAAGATAGATCTGGAGGATCCTGCTAAAATAGCACTGAATATGATGAAAACTTGTCCATCTGTGTATTGAAATGAGCGTGGTATGTCCTCTGGATGTATGCGCTGTGGACCACCTACTAAGAACCTATCCGAACCTCAATCCCTGAGCAGTGAAGGATCTACAACCACGTGCTATGTTTGATTTTTACACTCACGAAGCGTTGATGTTGAGTTGTGAATTCTGTAGTGTTGAGTTCATCTCGTAATATGTCCATGAATTATTAATGTTGAACTGAAAGAAATGGATTTCGGAGAAACCATTTTGAGTGTTAATAGTTACTACTATTATTAATGAAATTCAACTAATCTTCTTTAGTGTTTCAAAATTGAAAGGTAGTATAAAGATTTAGATAAGCTTCGCTTTGATTCCCCACTCCATAACCCCATCCCATATATCCCATACAATGAAACATGTAGACAACCTTGCAATATAATTATATATATTATTGATGTTATTGTCTAGGTTGGTTATAGTAGATGAAGTTGCTATGCACAATTTATTATTGTATCCAATTTAGTTTGGTTCATTATCCATTTATAGTTTCCATGTAAAAAGATTTATGCATGTTCTTCATTTGAGCAACACTCACGCATGTGGAAAGGCTATTAGAAATTTCGAGTAGAGGTGACTATATACATTTTAGAAGATGGTTGTTTAAAAGTTGAGAATTGGTACTTGATGCACACCCATCTACCACGGAAGGCCTCTTAAATGCTAAAGCAGGGAGAGGTAGATGCAAATGTAAAGGCACACTACAAAGATGATCTCGATTTGTAGACTACCATTGGAAAAACACAAATGAATTTCAATTAGACACCCAGTTCGCTTGTGGATAAATCACCTCCAGTCTCCAACGAACAACAACTATTTACTAACCCAGCCACCACTTTTAGATTTCCAGGTTGAATCCCCACAAACTAAATCGAAGCGAATCATGAGCAATGTTTTCGAGCCTCAAATCGGGAATTCTTGCAAAAGCAAGCATTTGTAACAGTGCATGGAGGGAAAGAGAAATGTTGTACATGTTAAGATTTCCAACCCTATATAACTGATGTCCTTACGATCTCAAATCAAACAAATCAAATTGAATTTATTTAACTGCAGAGATTTAATTTTTGAACATAGCATCAATCAAACAATAGCTGGAAAAGTACATAGCTGAAGCATAAATGAAATACACACACACAATTAATTTCTCTTTCAAATCAACCTCTCATTCCTTAGATCAAAGCTTACAAGGTGACCTCTGCAACCTGCAAAACCAACAGTTGTATGGTTCACAAAATCTCCCAAAAAATAGATCTATATGGCCTGCTGAAGAGGTGTACAACTTGCATAGAATATGAGGAAAAACAACACAAATGTGGCCTACTATACGACACTGTATATTTGCTGCTTGTGCTATATGGTTGCTACTATACAGCCTGTGATATACAGCTTGCTGTATGACCATGCTGTACAACTACCTCTTCTCGTACTTGCTAGGTTTGCTCCTCTCCTACTTGCTAGGTCTGCTCAATTGTGATTTATCTCTTCCATCTTGTCTTATTTATGCTTCGCTGAAACCCTGATCTGCCAAAACCCTAATCTCATCTTGAGATGTACGACCTAGATTAAATCTAACTCATTAATGTATTAAATACACTTTATTAGACTCCTTAGGCTAAGTCAACTGCAAAACATAAGATATATCACTTTTTCCTAAGTGAATTACAAAATAGAATTAACTACCCGCTTTTCCTAAGTGGTCACTTTCGAAATGTCTCGAACCACTTCTTGTACGTTCACATTGAAACCTATGTAAGGAGTTCCTATCTGAGCTACATTTCTCAACACTCCCTCTTAGTGTGGAAGTAATTTTGTACCAATCCAAGTTTGTCTCTGAATGCTTCAAACTTCTCTTTTGCTAAGTGTTTTGTTAGAATATCAGCTACTTGTTGATTTGTAGGAACATCTCCTTTTTGAATCCTGTATTGTATGAAGTGATACGTGATCTCTATGTGTTTGGATCTGTCATGAACATTGGATTCTCAAAGAGTTTGATACAACTTTGATTATCACTGTATATCACCTTGGGATTCAACTCCTAATCAAACAACTTTGCAAGCAACTTGCGAAGCCAGATGGCCTCACAACTAGCAGTACTGGCTGCCATGTATTTTGCCTCTGTTCAGCTAAGTGCCACGAAAGTTTGCTTTCTCCTGATATAGGATATCATCACTGATCCCAAGCTAAAGCAACCCCTTGAGATGCTCTTCCTGTTTGCTGCACTGCTTGCCCAATTTGAGTCTGTATACCCTTGCAACGTCATTTCACCATCTCAAAGATATCTCTAACCATACTCCACTGTGCCCCTCAAGTATCTGAGCACAGATTTTGGTGCTACCCAATGCTCCTACCTCAACTCTAGCATGAACTTGCTTAAGGTGTTCACTGCAAAACATATATCTGGTCTGGTGTTGACCAAATACATCAAGGAACCTATTAGCTTCTTGTACAACATAGGGTCCACCAACTCTGAATTTGAAGTTATCACCTTCTTTAATTTAATGATCATGGTTGTGGCCATAGGTTTGTAGTGCTCCACCCAAAACCTCTTCAAGATCTCAATTGCATACTTACCCTGCCCAAGGAAAATCTCCCTGGTTTCTTCCAAACCTCCAAACCCTAGAAGCAGTTGAAGATTTTTGAGGCACCAAAGGCTGCCAACAGAGGTTTGTCTTTGACCTGTTGTTGGGCACTAATTTCAAGGTTTATCAAACTGTTTTACTCATTTTTTTGGGACAGCCACTAAGTCTGATATTTCTGCCCTGAAAAACTGCCTTTAGTCATGTGATTTGATGCCCATTTGAGGCTCTCTTGCATGGGTTAAATGTATGGTTTAGGCTGCCATAAATATTAGCACATGCATATAAATCAAAACATCAAATACCCTCTTAGGATCTTTAACAACCTACCATTGAAATGCTAAGCAAATATGACAAATGTACTCATGGGTTTTTGGTCAACATGACCCTGGAAAAATCCCCATGGGGAAAACCAATTTGGAGAGATGTATATATATGGAGTTTGTCAAGCAATAGAAACAACAAGGAATAGAATACAAAAGAACCTGTACAATTTGCTAGCTCCTCTCAAGCATAGCAATAAGGCTCCTTGAAGAATGCGCCCCTAGAAGTGCACCCTTCCCTCCTTGTCTTTGCTTGAAGATGAATGCACCCTTGACCTTTCCCTTGGCTGTTTGAAGAACCCTTTCACACCCTTTGCTCTCGGTGTGCACCCTCAACAATGCACCAATCAGATTAAAGTTCGCGCCTCTCCAACATATGCCTGCAAGCATGCACCCCTATACAAAGGATGCACCCTCCAACTAGCAAACACACACACACACTCCATGAAAGAAGATCCAAACCAGCTTGCGCCCTCCATGGACAAGTGCGCCCTAGCTTCCTCCTTCAAACCCTCTCTTCTCACTTCTCTTCTCCTCACCCAACTCTCTCAAGCTATCCAGTGAATAATTGAATCCCTCATTTGCCCTATGCACCCTCTTTAGCTATCTTTAGGCCAAACCTAGAGATCAATGGCTAAGATCAGTCTTAGCCAACTCCAATCAATGGGTGAGATCTCATCTCAATTATCTCACTTAGAAACCCATTTTTGGTGAAGTTTCCTTAGTTTGCTTTATGTCTCTTAATTCACCCACAAAGTGAATTAATTGTCACTTTATGACTTAAGTGACATATTTCACTTTTGACTTAAATGTCCCAAGTCAAAGTGAAATTAAATCATAAAGTAAAGGGGGTACAAGAGTCAAACATTTCCTTCTTGTGTTTAGAGACTCACAAACACAAGGGGGCCACTTTCCAAGGTACCCAAATCTCAACACTCCCTCTTATTGAGGAAAGTGTTACTCACCCCTCCAATCTCGTCCCTGCAGTGGACATTGTTGCCTACTGCAAAATGCTCGGTGAGCATGGCTCAACCTTGATCATCAAAAGTGGCCTTGGTGAGTATGGTTGTACCCTGATCATCGTTGCCAGTAGTGTTACACGAAGCGAGAGTGTTTTAGGAAGCGGGAGCATGGGAAGCGTCATTTTCCAAAAATCCTCGGAAGCGAAGCGTCCCAGATGTTGAGATTTGCGTACCAAGGGAAGTGGTCTCCTTGTGGTTGTGGGTCTCGAACCATAAGAGGGAAATATTTGACCCATTGTGCCTTATACTTTATGTCTAATTTCACTTTGACATTTTCCTAAGTCAAAAGGGTGAAATTTGTCACTGGAGTGAAAAGTGACTATTAATTCACTTTGTGGGTGAATTGAGGGACATAAAGTGAACTATGGAAACTTAACCCAAAGTGGGTTTTGAGTTGAGATTCTTTTTGAGAGATCTCAACCGTGGAGTAGATATGGCTTGGAGTGATCCTAGCCATTGATCTTTTAGGTTTCCTTATGATTCTTTAAGAAGGGTGCATAGGGCAAAGAGAGGCTCATTCACTCTATTGTTCACTTGGAGAGGAAGAGTAGAGCTATGGAGATGAGGATGGAAGCATTGGATGAGGGTTTCAAGGGTGCCTCCTTCCATGGATGGCTCTAGGAGGCTTTGGCTTCCATTTTTTAGTGGTGTTGATGCTTGCTTGGAGGAGGGCACACTATAGGAGGAGGGCGCACTGATAGTAGGGAGGACTTGCACTTGTCAGATTGCTTTGAGGAGGGTTTTGTTGGAGAGGTAACACACAACGTCAAACTTTTGTGGAAGGGTTTTTTCATCAGAGCTTCAAGCAGCAAGGGTGCAAGCTTTCAATGGGATTGAGCAACAAGGGAGAAGGGCGCACCATGCTTGGGTGCATCTACCTTTTGGAACTTGTATAGCAGCTTGAGAGGGGCTGCCATTGTATCAGGTTCTTTTGTTCCGTGTACTTGTTGTATCTCACATTCTTTACAGCACATATATAGACTTATATTCCAAACTGTTTTTCCTTGAGGGGTTTTGTCCAGGGTCATGTTGACCAAAAACCTTGGTGTCCATTTTCATGTATGCTAGAGTTTAGAACAACATTATTT
The DNA here is from genome assembly GCA_009831015.1 of Picea engelmannii. NCBI lineage: Eukaryota > Viridiplantae > Streptophyta > Pinopsida > Pinales > Pinaceae > Picea > Picea engelmannii. Next base: position 168,089 of record ML807863.1, read on the forward strand.
CAATTGGAAAGATCTTGAGGTGTGTTACATATTTAAGGCATGCATGTACTAACCTATTGGCTACTAAAACTACATGCTAGAGCACCTTAAAAGCTTATGTAACTGTAACAAAACAACAGTAAAGTTCCTGAACAATTTGCTGTTATAAAACAACAGCAAAGACTTTTGTGACAGCAGAAACTTAGAGCCAACTTGAGGTCAAAGACAGACCTAGTTGGCAGCTTGTTAGGACCTCAAAAAATCTTCATGGTATTAGAGGCCTTGGTGGCTAAATCTTGCTGATTTTTGGACAACATTTCGAGACAGTTCTTGGTAGCTTGTGGGCAGATTTCTTGACAGCTACTTGACAGTGATTTGTAGCAGCTTGTTGGCAGAAATTTTGTGGAAAGTTGTAGGACAGTTGGTGGACTAAAACTCAACCTCTTTTCACACCTACTTGCTATGAGTGAGGCTGATTTTTCACAACCTCTTTTCACACCTATATTGCTAGGAGTGAGGTTGTAGTTCTACTGCCTCTTTTCACACCTGTGTTGACAGGAGTGAGGCAATGTTCTTTTGCAGTTGCAACATCAGAGTGAGTATAGTGGGCAGTCCTGTCAGTATCACAGATGCGAGCAGAGGATAGGCTAGCCAGAGCTAGCAACTGGTCCCCTTGGAAGACCAGGCTTATCTTTGTCCTAGAGGACCTAGAACTATGGGATACAGTTCAGGCTCCTGTTGTTGTTCCTCCTGCCACTGCTCCTATCTTGGTGGCAGAGTTCAGGAAGAGGAACAACAAGGCAAAGAGAACTATATGTGATGCAGTGAGGGATCACATCATACCCCACTTGACTAGTAAAGACTTTGCATTTGAGATGTGTGCATCCTTGTGCAAGCTTTACCAGAGCTCTAACCAGAACCGAAAGATGGTTCTGTTTGAGAGACTCGGGAGCATTCAGATGCTCAAGATTGAGTCTGTTACTTCCTACCTTGGCAGATTCCCTCAGATCAGAGATGAGCTTGCAGCCGTCGGAGAGATAGTGGACCTAGACTTTATGGTGAGGACGGATTTAAGCAACTTTACCAAACCATGGGTTCCATTTGTTTGAGGCGTTGTTGCCTGGGAGCTTATGCCTATTTGGGAGAGATTTTGGGATGATTTCGTCCAGGAGGAGACGAGACTCAGCTCAGAGACTTTTGGACAGTAGCAGACACCTCAGGGTGATGAGGATCTTGCTCTTTGGACAAAGGGCAAGAGGAAGGTCGGCAAGGGTGCACGACAGGGTCCCACGACAGGGTCCCAAGTTTGGGGCCAAGCCACAGGGAGAGAGTAATAGTGGGCATAAGAGAGATATGAACAAAGTGAACTGCTTTGCTTGTAAGAGGATGGGGCACTATGGTGGACAGTGTCCTAACAGGAAGAAGAAGCAGGGTGGTTCGACAACTACATCAGAGGAGGTAGAGTTTCAGACAGTTTGAGAAGGAGCATGCCTTCCTTATTTTCTACACTTCAGTTGAGACAACACCCAATATCTGGTACATAGACATCGGGGCTTCGAGCCACATGACTGGTGTGAGGGAGCATTTTACTGATCTCATAGATATAGAGGTCAGGATGGAGATTTCTCTCGGTGATGAAACCTTAGTCAGAGTTGCTAGGATTGGCATAGTTACCTTTCAGAGAGATGGCTTGCCATCTATTTCGTTCAGGGATGTTCTCTACGTCACTGGGTTGAAGAAGAATCTGATATCAGTTTCGACCCTCCAGGATAGGGGTCTTGAGGTGTCCTTTAGAGGGACAAAGGTCCTCATACACCCCAAGGGGTCTTGTCTCACCTTAGGGAAGGTGATTGGAGTGAGGGATGGAAAGCTGTTGTTCATCCACTTCCTGCTTTGGCATCGAGTAGCGACAACAACAGTCAATTATGTGAGTTATGGCATCGGAGGATGGCTCACCTTCATCATTGGGCTCTTGGAGGACTGAGAGAGGTTGTGATAGGAGTGCCACAGTTCAGTTTAGAGCATCAGAATGTGTGTAGAGGGTGTGCGCTTGGTAAGTTTACCAAGGCTTCTTTTCCCAGCAGTGATAGCAGGTCAGTTGGGGTACTGGATTTAGTACACACAGATGTGTGTGGGCCTATGTCTCGGGCGTCCTCGAGTGGTCGTGAGTACTATCTCACATTCATTGATGACTACTCCAGGAAGACCTGAATCTATTTCATGAAGACCAAGAGTGAGGTCTTCAAGAGGTTCCAAGAGTTCAAAGCTCTTGTGGAGAACCAGACAGGAAAGAGGATCAAGTTCTTGTGGTCAGATAACGAAGGTGAGTATTCCTCCACTGAGTTTATAGACTTCTGTGCCCGTGTAGGGATCATAAGACATATGACCGTGCCTTACAACCCCCCAAAAAACGGAGTTTCCGAGAGGAAGAACATGGCGATTACAGGTGCAGTGAGATCTATGCTGCATGATCAGAGTTTGCCTCTATACCTATGGGCAGAGGCGAGTGCTGTTGCAGTTTACTTGCAAAACAAAAGCCCCCACAGGATTTTGGGGAAGATGATTCCTGAGGAGGCCTTCACTGGTAGGAGGCCCGATGTCGAGCACATCATGATTTTTGGTTGCTTGATTTATTCTCATGTCCCCTCAGAGAGGAGGAAAAAGCTAGACCCCACAACCCAGTAGGGGATTCTAGTTGGATACTCAGAGGTCTCCAAAGCCTGCTGGATTTACATTCCATCACTATGGAGAGTGGTGGTGAGCAGAGATGTTAGATTTGAGGAGGGCAGGGCTTTTCAAAGATCTCTCGAGTTGAGAGTCAATATTGAGGATGATGCAGAGGCACAGATTGATGTCTCAGAGGGAGCACAACCTCATGTTTTTGGTACACCAGTTTCAGGGGTGACAGGGTCACCTTGCGCAACTTCAGGTTCACAGTCACAGGGAATTCAAGCAGAGGATGCAGAGGCTTCAAGATCTCAGAGTGTTGGGACTAGGCATGAGGCAGATACTCTTGGGCAGGGAGATCTTACTTCTCCATTGACTACTTCAGGGAAGAGGAAACTGAGATGGTTTCAAGAGACCCTGAAGGAAGCCAAGGAGAACGTAGGAGAGCCCAAGAGACAGTTCAGAGAGAGAAAAGCACTAGTGAGACTTGGGTCCTATTTGGCTATGGTGATGAGTATCTCAGATACAGAGCCACAGACTTTTGCGTAGGCAGTTGACCAACAGGTTTGGCGAGAGGCTTTCTAGAGGAGTATGACTCCATTATGCACAATGATGTTTGGGAGGTGGTTCCGAGGCCAGTGGGGAAGTCAGTTGTGACTTCCAGGTGGTTGTACAAAACCAAGTATGCTTCCGATGGTAGCATAGAGAAACACAAGGCCTGATTTGTGGCACGAGGATTCTCTCAAGTAGAGGGAGTCGATTATGATGAGACTTTCACACAAGTTGCGAGATACACCTCGATCAGGAGTATTATTGCCATAACGGATGAGATGGGTTGGATGATACATCAGATGGATGTAAAGACCACATTTCTCAATGGCTTTATAGAGGAGGAGGTGTACATTGAGCAACCACAGGGGTTTGAGGTGAGTGAGAGAGAGTCTCACGTGTGCCTTTTGAGAAAGGCACTATATGGTCTGAAGCAAGCTCGAAGAGCTTGGTATTCACACATTGATACATACTTGCTTCATATGGGTTTTGATAAGAGCGATGTTGATCCTAACCTCTATTACATCATTAGAGGTGAGGACACACTTATTCTCATTTTGTATGTGGATGACTTGTTCATCACAGGTGCAGAGGATCTCATAGCTGAGTGCAAGCTGGGACTTGCATCAGAGTTTGAGATGAGTGACATCGGTTTGATGCACTATTTTCT
>ML807863.1:176226-208641 GCA_009831015.1 Picea engelmannii
TTGCATTATCAATGATTACTTGAATCACATTAGAAGGACCAACATCATTAATTGTTTTCAAGAGGAGATTTGAAATGTTTTGGGAAGATGCAATAATTGAAGAGGAGTCATGTGCTGCAAGAAACATTGCACGAGTAGCAGAAACACCAAGAACATTGATCAAATGTTGGTTTCTAACATTTGTCCAACCATTTGATACAATGGATACCCCAATGTCTGCCCATTCATCTGTAAACCGTGTTAGAGCTCTTTGAATTTTTGCTTTTTCCCTGTCAAGTAACACAGTTCTAGCTTTCTCATAGTTGGGCCTTTTGTATCCTTTAGGGGCTTCGTTGATTGCCTTAGCAAGATCATGCCAATAAGGGGAGCAAAGCACATTGAATGGGATGCCACAAGCATAGAGAAACCATACCACTTTTGCATCCACCTCATCCCTACCTCTAATATCAAGGAAATATGCTATTGTTCTTCTAGATCCAGAGGTTCCAGAACCACGAGGAGATGGAGATGTGTTGCCACCAAATCTAGATGAGGCATCGGATTGAAGCTTTTGTTTTTTACCATACTTTTTTTGTGCAGCTTCCTCTATCTTTATATATTTTTCTCTCCGCTCCTTGGATATCTTAGGGTAAACTATGATCCCAGTGGACCCCTTATTGTCATCACTCTCCATTACACCACAAAGATGCCTCCTCAGATTGGTATATGAACCGGTATAAGGTTTTCCATCATGACAGTCACGAGGACATAAAAATTTAATGCTTCCACCACCTCTCTCCTCAACTTTTGTTACAAATTGCCACAAAGATCTTAATAAATCTTTGCGTCCTACATTTCCCTCTTCCTCCTCTTCAGACCCTTCACCAACTTCATATTGTGGGTCATCATGAGAATCACCACTATCATCTTCCTCCCTTCGATGCCTTCTCCCCACCATCACCATGAGAACCAAAAAAGGAATGATAAACCAAAATAAAGCCATTTTCTTCAATTTTTAGATCAACAACTTGCAATAAAATGAGGGAGAAGAAGGAATGGAAAAGAGTAGGAGACGAGGAAGAAACGTTAAACAAAGTTAACCCAAGGAAATGAGGGAGTTGGGGTTTGGGCTTACCTCTTTAGCTCTTGAAACATGAAACCTTTGGAAGATGGTTGCCGTTGTTCTCTCCTCCAAGCTCCTCTTTGCTCACTCTTTGCTCACTCTTCCAAACTCTCCTTTGCTTTCTCCTCCAAGCTCTCACAAATCTGCCCTCTCAAGCTCTCCTTTGCTCTCTCCTCCAAGCTCAAGATGAAAGATTGAGGAGAATGGAGGGGAAAGAGCTCCTTTATTCTCCTCCTTTCTTTCCCTTCAACCCTAAGCCTAAGCTAGGCCCCATCCTCACTCAAAAAAGATAAAAAAAAATGTGTTTTTTTGTTAAGTTTGCGGGTCCCTTAGGAAGCGCGCTTTAGAAAGTAGGAAGTGCGCTTCAAACTTTTTTTCTGAAGCGCACTTCGGAGCAGGATGCTTCCAAAACACCAGGGAGCGTCTTAAAATGCTCTGAAGCGCGCTTCCGATTTTTTGAATCGCTCTTCCAATGGGGCTTCCTGGATGCACCCACTTAGAGCGAGCTTTAGGGCTTCGAAGTGTGGGGAGGGGGAAGCTTCCTGCAACACTGCCCATAAGTAATGCATCATCCTGATGCCCTTCATCTCAAACTTAGTTTCCATATTTTCTTTGCACCTTGCAATGAGCTTCTTTGTACTTATCAGAAACAAGTAATCTACATAAAACAACGAAATAAGCAGATCAGTCCCAACAAATATATAATATAAATTACGATCTGCTTCACTTTTAGTGAATCCCACAGTCTGCAAATATCCATCAATCCTGGAATAACATGCTCTTGGTGCCTTCTTGAGTCCATACAAGGCCTTCTTAAGCCTGCAAACATGGGAATCCTTCCTATTTACTTCAAATCCCCGAGGCTTCTCTATGTACACTTATTCCTCAATTATTCCATTAAGGAAAGTTGTTTTCACATCCATTTGATGTATCCTCCATCCCATAAATGAAACTAAAGGCATCACTGCTGTAATGGAAGTGTACTTGGTGACTGGAACAAAATGTCTCCTCATAGTCCACTCCCTCTCTCTGGGAGAACCCTCTTGCAACAAATCTCTCCTTGAACTTCTTGATGCTGCCATCTGTAGCATGCTTTATTTTGTAGAGCCACCCAAAACTTACTATTGACTTCCTCTCTAATATTGGCACTATGCCGCGCACATCATTCTTCATGATCGAGGTGTACTCCTCCACCATGGCATCTCACCAAACTTGTTGGTTTGCCACCTCTTGACCGCTGGAAGGCTTTGAACCTATGATGCTGCTCATTAATGCCATGTAGTTTGGAAACTTCTTCGAAGGTCTGCTCTCTCTAAATGTGCTCCTAGGATTCTCAACATACTCTTGAGCATCTGTTAATGTCTGAGTAAACCATCAAGGTCCCCTGACAAAATTGTTAGGGGCTAATGTCTCTTTCTCCTCTCCTAAAGACTGTTGTCTTGTAATGGAACCCACTGGTGTATGTGGTGACCTTGGCTCAACCTTCAGAGCTTCCTGCTCCTCATGCTCTGCACTAGAGTAGGCTCAAAGGCCTACCTAGATGCAAGGTTCTCTGCAAACTTTACATCCTTGCTTGCCACTGTCTTCCTCTACTTTGGAATATAGACCCTCTAGGCCTTTGAAGTTTCACTTTAACCTACAAATAGATCCTTCCTGTTGGAGAGCTCCAACTTGGTTCCCTTCTCTATAGGTATATGGGTAAAAAATGGACAACCGAAGATACGAAAATGACTCACCTTTGTCTTTACATTAGTGAATGCCTCCTCTGGTGTTTTTTCCTCCAAGATCCTGTGAGGACACGTGTTCTGGATGTAGACTATTGTGTTGCATGCTTTTTCCCAAAGAAATATTTGAAAGTCCTGGTCATGAATCATGGCCTTGGAAGCTCTTGTGATGGATTGGTTCTTTAGCTTTGCAACCCCATTCTACTGTGGGTTTTATGGAACAATTAGCCCCCTTGATTCCCACCTCCTTGTAGAAACCCTCAAACTCCTTGGAGGTATACTCACCGCCATTGTTCGATCTTAATACTTTGATCCTCTTCCCTATTTGCTTCTCAACCAGTGCTTTGAACTCTTGAAACTTGCTAAAGACCTCATCCTTGGTCTTTAAGAAGTAGATCCAAGTCTTGCGAGAGAAGTCATCAATAAAGGAAACATAATATGTGCTTCTTAAGATTGATGCTATTGAAATCAATCCACAGACATCCGAATGCACTAGGTCTAGAATCTCCTTAGACCTATGCTCACTGCTTGGGAAAACAACCTTGGCATGCTTGCCAAGCATGCACCCTTTGCATACTCCCTGCTGCTCAGTGCTGAAATCTAGAATACTTGTGACTATCTCCCTTAGAGTAGGCAACGCCTTATGATGCAGGTGCCCCATCTTCTTGTGCCACAACTCACATAGCTGCTATTGTTATGTACTAGGGCTCACACAAGTTTACCCTGCAACCTGTATATATTTCCTTCCCTAACCCTTATCACTTGTGCTGCTTCTAGGCTAAATTCCTTCGGCTTGATGAGGACCCACTGGTTCTTGAACTCCACTGCATAGCCCTTATCTTTAATAACCCAAACTAAAAGCAAATTCTTCCTGAGACCTGGAACAAATAGAACATCATCAAAATCTAAAGAGTTACTTGATTGGAGTTGGGAGGGAATGGTACCAACTCCTGCTATTGGGTACTTGGCATCATCACCAAGCTTCACTTGAACCTTTGAGTTGTGCTCTTTTAGATTGGAAAAACACTGTCGGGTTGATGTCATATGCTGAGATGCCCCACACTATCCACATACCAAGCATCCCTTGGAACCGTGCTGGTAGAAAGGCAAGATACAATAAAAAAATCTTTCTCAAATTTGGTAGCAAACTCGTTCATTGCTTTTGCTGCTGCTGTCCTTTGCTCTTCTTCTTGTTTGGACACTGTTGTGCATAATGCTCATGCTTATGACAAATGAAGCACTTGATCTTGCTCAAGTCCTTTCCTGGCTGTGAGGTTGACTCCTTATTATTTCCCTTGCCCTTGCTGAGTCCTTTTCCTCTATCCTTCTTGGTTTTTCCAAACAGGGATAGGTTATCGTCACCACCTTGCTTGTTGGCCTTTGACTCCATATGAGTCTCCTTTTGGATGCAGCCACCCCACAATCTTTCAAAAGGAAGATTCTTAGGAACACAAATGCTCTTGACCACTGTTTCCCATGAAGCTGAGAATCCATTAAGTGCCATGTTCACTAGCTCCACGTCTTCAATCTTCTTCCCCACTGCTGCAAGTTGATCACTAATTTGCATGACCTTCATCAGGTAACTAGTAACTGTGTTTGATCTGATCATCTCTATAGATCTGAGTATGTTCTGCAATATCGTCTTCTTGTTTATGTTCTCGCTCTAGTAGAGGCCAACCAGGGCATCAAATATCTCCTTTGCAGTCTTTTTCTATGATTTGTAAGGAATCAAATGATCCATTACGGCATCCATAATCCTCCGCTTGGTCTCCATTCCCTTCTTCTTGTGCGCTGCCAATTGCCGTGGATCTATAGGTGTAGCCACAACATCTTTGACGACATCTCAAAGATCGTTCCCTTCCAATAATAACATTACCTTGATTTTCCAAGGCAAGAAATTTGAGGCACCTTCCAACCTGTCCTCAAACCTAAGGCTAACTGCTGCCATCATTGAGATCTAAGACAAACTCTAGGATTTGATTAAGACTAAAACCTGTCCTATAAACCCTTGAGAATATCAATCAAAGTTTGGCTTTGATACCATGTTAAGGTTTCCAACCCTAGATAACTGATGTCCTTGTGATCTCAAATCAAACAAATCATACTGAATGTATTTAACGGCAGAAGTTTAATTTTTAAACATGGCATCGGCCACACAATAGATGGAAAAGTAAATAGTGTAAGTGTAAATGAAATACACACATACACAAGTGGTTTCTCCTTCAAATTAGCTTCTCATTCCTTAGATCAAAGCTTACAAGGTGGCCTCTGTAGCCTGCTAAACCAGCAAAGTGTACAGTTGACAAAATCACCCAAAAAATAGATCTATATGTCCTGCTGAAGAGGTGTATAGCCAATGCAGAAAACGAGGAAAAACAAGAGCACAAATACGGCCTGTACGACCTACTGTACAACACTGTATGACTGCTGCACAACCTGTGCTGTTCAACCTCTACTGTATGACCTATACTGTACGACTGCTATTGTATGACCCTGTTGTATGGCTACCTCTTTTCCTTCTTCTCGAACTCTGTCTCCTCTCCTGCTCACTAGATCTGCTCAACTGTGATTTATCTCTTCTATTTTATCTTATTTATGCTTTGCTAAAACACTAATCTGCCAAAACCCTAACCTCATCTTGAGATGTACGACCTAGATTAAATCTAAGTTATTAATGTATTAAATGTACTTTGTAGACTCCTTAGGCTAAGTCAAATGCAAAACATAAGATATTTCACTTTTTCCTAAGTGAACTACAAATTAGAATTAATTACCTACTTTTCCTAAGTGGTCACTTTCGAAATCTCTTGAATCACTTCCTACATGTTCACATTGAAACTTGTGCAAGAAGTTCCTGTCCAAGGTACATTTCTCAACAACACACGAAGTCCTAGAGCACTCTTGTATTCACTAAAATTGTTGATGGCATGCATAGATTTGATGGAAGGCCTTGTTTACTACCAAATTTTCCATCTTTTGATTTTGAGATTCCCTCTGCCTTTGCCTCTTTGAAACAAGGAATCAAAAGATTCATAATAATTTTTGGTTTGTAGGTCACTAAAGTAGTTTCAAAGGCACATTCTGCATGTGTGTAACAGATGGATGGTGAAGTATGCACCTCTACCGACGTTTAACAATGTTGACGGGTATGAGTGCATCACATCCCATCATAGCTCTCACAATAGAAAGGCCTTCGGCACAATGAGGCAAAGTCCTGGACTATAATAGTGATTCTGGTATATTGTTTGTGTGAAATGGTCATGGTTCAAGGATCCTCTACTTGGTAGAGTTTTGTCTTGACTCTTTTATTGATGATAGGAGCATGTAATTTAAGGTCCTCCAAGAATATTAGAAATAGGTTGGAAATGGGTACAACAACAACTTGTAGTATCAAAATTGGATTTAGTAACATTCATGAGGTCACAACATTAGTCCAAGGGACCCACAAAGAAGCTTACAAATAAATGGATAAAAAATATGCGATAGATTACCTATCAAATTATCAATTCAGTTCTTGAACTTTCTACAGGTCATTATAAAGAAAATGAGACCTTAGAAATGCCATGATACAGAATGGGAAAACATAGTAGCTGAACAATAATAAAAGGTTATTATTCCATTGTCCAAATATTATATCTTTTACATAAAATGACTGCCTTTATATAGGCATACAGAATAGGGATGTCAAGTTTGACTATATCTCCCTTTTATAATAATAATAATAATAATAATAATAATAAGTAATCTAATTTTAAGGTCACAGCCAAGCCAGACACCAAATTGGTGTATGAGACCCCCTGTTTGTGGGACAAGGGACCCCCTCCGTGCAGCAATTTGACTGCTAAAGTCTAAGCCTTTTGGCCTTCTTCAATTTAATTCAACTCTTCAATAATGGTTTATATCCTTTTAATGCTGCTATTTATGGGACAAGGGGAAATGGAAAGAAGCTGGGTAGTCTATTTATCAATGCAGAGTGATATTATGAATGGATAATATTGACATGTGTTGACATTTGTAATCATAAGCATGTACTTTTCATACTTGGAGTGATATGTTTCCTCAACAAAAGAAAATAATTATGATTATGGTTCTGGCTTTTGTGCAGGGTTCTAGTGAAGGGTATGTTGCTATCATGATGCCAAAACCTGATGATTGGCTCAAAGCCAAAAGTTCTTTCCTAAGTCGAGAAGAATACAAGAAACACAGAGGCTTGTGCTAGATTTTATTATTAATTACTGTTTTAGTGTGCTAGTTATTACTCGATAGATCAGTAACCATCATGTATTGAGTACAGGACATGCTTTGCCATATATGATAATGAATTTTTCCATATAACTGTTGCTTTGGAAAAAAGGCCAAAGTTCATAAAAACTGCTCCTAAAATGTATGGAGGACTTGAACCCCTGACACGGTATGTTGAGTGACTTCTTACCACAATTTTCACTTCTTTGGGTTCACTTCCTAGTTATTGTCAAATTTCTCTCTTGAAGATGCTTAAAGCAACATTTCATACTCTGAAGGACTTCTCAATTCCTTAGATGAATTACTATGTAGAGCAATTGTTTTTGATAATGTTCCTATTTTCTTCGTACTTTGGGAGATCATTTGCGTGTGCTTTGACATGTTCATCATTTTAATTGTGAGTCTAAAATTGAATATTAAAAAATATGTTTGGGTTGTCATTGAAGTAAATTATTTTGGGGCATTTTTTTAAGTTAAGGACTTCAACTAGATCTTCAAAACGGAGCAGTCTATTTGTGTACCAATTTTGCCTTTCCAATAGGTAAGTTGATGGAATCCAACAATGAAAAATTGTGATTTTTACTATGAAATTCTGCTATTTCAGAAGTTTTGACTTTATAGATGGATTTCTAAGCTCTGATTCATCTTGGAACAATTCCATACTACAATTTCAACAATCAAAACTTGTAATTCCAAACAATCCGTCAAAATTCCTGTTGGATTTATAAAGAAAATGCATTAGAAAATGAGGTGTGTTTGGTACACCAATAGCTTATTCTCTTCAAAATGTTAAAACTTTATTTAGTAACCTCTCACTATTAAAAGTGTCAAAAGTTCTTTGGAACATATACATTTATTGCAAAGTTTTTTCCCAATTTCAATATGCGTTTTAAATGGGGACCTACTTGCGAGTTGCATTCTAGCCAAGTTACTATCTAGATGCATTTCCACATTACATTTTCTCCATGACATCCACACTTTTGATACATGTCTTGAAGTCTTCTTGACAAAAGTTCTTTGGAATATATGCATTTATTGCAATTTGTTTTTCCCAATTTTGCTACTTCTGATACTTCATAGATTATTTTGCAAGCATTTTCTTTTTAAATGGGGACCTACATGTGAGTTGCACTCTAGCCAAGTTCCTATATAGATGCATTTCCACTTTACATTTTCTCGACATCCACACTTTTGATACAATGTCTTGAAGTCTTCCTATTTCAGGAATCACTTCATATTCTCGTATGCTCCTTTATTTATATTAACCTACCCATCGTCCTTTTTTGGATGAAATTATTCTACCATTGGAAAACATTACAACAACTGAAGATTCCGGTGGTTATTCCTTTCAAGATCAATATTATATTATGTGTAACACTGAATTGAAGAATGACCAATAAAATCCATTGCACAAGAATGAGAAAATTCGCTACAAAAACGAGAAGAAATACAAGGAAAAGGACGAGATTGGAAAGAGGAAACGAACAAGTAGAACATAAGGAAATGTTGCATCATATGTTCAAGAACAAGGAATAGGTGTTGATCATATGTTTGGGACAAAATCATTTGGGTATTTGATCAATTATTTAGTTACATGGTTCTCATATTGTTGTAGAAACTTGTGAATATGGTTGCTTCCTCTTTAAGAGAATGATTTTGAATTGCCTTCTTATAAAAAGTGGCCATACAACCTTCCTCAAAAAATAGCTTCTATCAGTATATTCCAGAAAGCTGTCTTGCTTAGGAACAGAACTGTGGGCAACCATGCTCCCATAATAAACATTACTGTGCTCTGTATAAAGATACAAAAAAGTACATTTTCCTAATCAGCCCCCAAAAGTACAAGTGTTCATGTGTGAAAATTCTAAGCCTAGGTGACTAAAGTCCTTGTGATCTCAATTAAACAAGTAACTCGCTGAATTTATTTAATGTTGAAATTAAATTTTAGACCATAGCATCAATCACACAATAGCTAGAAATTAAATAGCAGAAGCATAAAACACATACACAGATTTCTCCTTCAAAATAAGCTTTTCATTCCTTTGAAAAACTTACAAGGAAACCTCCACAAGCTGCCAAAAACAACAGCTGCACAGTTACAAAATCATCCTGAACTGAGCGATACGACTCTTCGTACAAATTGTATAATATGTCCGTACAACTATATAGATCTGTTTGTATGAATGTACTGTCCTATTTCACATGACTATACAGATCTGTTTGTACGAATGTACAGACCTATTTCGTATGGCTGTACCAATCCATACAACTGTATGGATTCACCTCTGCCTGAATCCCATCTCTCTATCTCTCTCTGCCTTCTGGTTGCTCAACTTGTTCAACTATTCCATTGTTTATGTGGGTAAACCCTCTATCTTGATCTATCTTTATACTTTTCGCTGAGATCAAAGCCCTAATCTATTTTTGAGATTACTCATAGTTTAAGTAATGCATGCACAAAATACACTTTTTAGACTCAACAACTAAATATAAGACTTTTCACTTTTTATTGAAGTGAATTACAAAATAGAATTATTTTTCGAAAATATAACTACTTTTCGAAAATATAAATATCTTGAACCACTTCTCACATATTCACACTGAACCTGTGTGGAAGTTCCTATTTGAGCTATATTTCTCAACACTCCCTCTTAGTGAGGAAGGAATTTTGCACTAATCCAAGTCTATCTCTGAATGCCTCAAACTTCCTTCTTGCCAAGGGCTAGGTCAGACTTTCAACTACTTGCTAATTTGTGGGATTATATTGGAGCTTCATTGCTCCCTTCTGAACAATGTCTCATATGAAGTGATAATTGATCTCTATATGCTTGGATCTGTCATGAAACACTAGATTCTCAGAGAGTTTGATACAACTTTGATTATCATAGTAAATGACTGTGGGTTCCAACTCTTTATCAAACAATCCTGCACGTAACTTGCAAAGCTAGATGGCCTCACAACTAGCAGTACTGGCTGCAATGTACTTTTCCTTTGCTGAGCTAAGTGCTATGGAAGTCTGCGTCCTGCTGAACTAGGATATCATCGTCAATACCAAGCTAAAGCAACACCTTGAGGTGCTCTTCCTGTTCGTTGCATTGCTTATCCAATTTGATTCTGAATACCACTGCATCTTCACTTCACCATCTCCAAGATATTTCATACCATACTCCACTGTGCCCCTCAAATACTCGAGTACAAGTTTCGTTGCCCCAATGCTCCTACCTTTTCTTCACCATGAACTGACTCAAGGTGTTCATTGCAAAACATATCTTTGGCCTGGGGTTTACCAAATACATCAAAGGACCTATCAACTCCCTGTACAATGTGGGATCCACCAACTCTGAATCTAATGTTGTTACCTTCTTTAGATTAGTGATCATGGGTGTGGCCATAGGTTTGTAGTGCTCAATCCGAAACAACTTCAAGATCTCAACTGTATATTTACCCTGCCCAAGGAAAATCTCCCTTGGTCTTTACCAAACCTCCAACCCCAAGAAGTAATGCATCATGCTCACGTCCTTCATCTTGAACTCAACTGCCATATTTTCTTTGCACCTTGCAATTGTTGAATTTTAATGATTGCTTAGGCTCAAGCATGAGTAGTTTATTTCATTTAGCATGTAATTGAACCATAAACAATGCAACAATACCATACACAAGTGCTGCAATAACCAAGATCACAAGAAGAATAACCATGCACAAGAACACAAGAAGTATCCTGGGAAAACCCTTCTCAAACAAGGGAAAAACCCAACAATCCTTTGCTATATTCTCAAGAGAAGATCCTCCACACCATAAACCCTAGATATACACAAGAGGGTGCTCTACGACCTTGAAACTAGTGCCCAAGAGAGGTGCACACTTCAACCGTACAAGTAGGTCTGAAATTTCCAAATGACAAGTGAGAGTGTGTAATTCTCAATGGGGATTCACCTCTATTTATACAAGACTAGACACAACAATAGGTGTGTCTCTTGGCACAATAGGGCGGACCTCAATATCTCAATAATATAATTAATCATTACATAAATATTAATTATCTTTCACATATGGTGGGGCCGACTTGTACCATTTACATCACAAATTAGGGTTACAAGTAATTCTTACTCTCAGACAATATAAAAAGGATATCACACGTCCACTAGTGCTCAGCCACTAGGGACACGTCCACCTGTGCTCAGCCATATGGACATCCTACTCAATAGATCTCTCAACTGATTTCACAGGAGAACCATTTGGAGTACCATCTCAAGCCGACTCAACAGATTCCACAAGAGTACAAGGCAAGAGACCATCTCAAACAGACTCAACTCAGTCCAGAGGAGTACAAAGTAAGAGACCACACGTCATCACAACTCAGTCCAGAGTCTAACATACACCCATCACATGGGCACACCCAACACTTGGGCTCTCACTCACATATGTCTCAACTCAGTCCATAGGAGAATGATCTGGAGGATGTCTCATGAAGCTACAATCAACAACACTCCCTCTTAGCTAGGGAGGCATTCTCCACCTGGCCAAGTCTCTCACAAAAGTACTCGAACTTCATCCTGGCAAGCGGTTTGGTGAAGACATCTGCAACCTGCTTGTGTGTAGAAAGGTACTCCACATGTATTGCTTTCCTCTGCACCATATCTCTAATATAATGGTATTTGATCTCAATGTGTTTCGATTTATCGTGAAACACAAGATTCTCTGAGAGCTTCACACAGCTCTGGTTATCACAATGGATAATAGTGGAATCCATCTCATGACCAAATAAATCTGCAAGGAGCTTGCGAAGCTACACTGCTTCACGAACTGCCACACATAACGCTATGTACTCTGCTTCTGCGGTACTCGAAGCCACAAAGCTCTGTTTCCTACTGCACCAGGAAACCATGGTAGATCCCAAAGTAAAACAACAACCATATGTGCTCTTTCGGTCCACTGTGCTCCGTTCCCAATCTGCATCGGCATATCCCTGCAATCTCATGTCTACACTGGAGGCATATCTCAGGCCATATCCAACTGTGCTTTATAGATATACAACTGTGCTTTGTAGATATACATGCTTCACTGCTATCTAGTGGGTCTGTCTCGGCTGACTCATAAACTGACTGAGTACCTTCACTACATAGCATATATCAGGTCTGGTGTTAACTAGATACATTAATGATCTAATCAATTGTCGGTAAAGATGTGGATCAATCTCCCCTGGATCAGTGGGAGCCTCGTTCATTTTCTTCAGATCCAACGCCATCGATGTAGGCATGGATTTGCAGTCTGTCATACCGAATTTCTACAATATCTCCATTGTATATTTTCCTTGACTCAGGAAAATCTCATCAATCTTCTGCCATACTTCTAGTCCCAAGAAGTAGTGCATCATACCCAGATTCTTCATCTCGAATTCAGAAGTCAATGCACACTTGCATTCAATAATAAGACTTTTTGAACTGGTGAGGAATACATCATCAACATACAAGACCAAAATCAGGCACTTGTCACCAACAATATGATAATATAGGTTTGGATCAACAACACTCTTGTTGAAGCCCAAACTCATCATGAATCCATCCATCTTCTCGTACCAAGCATGAGGTGCATGCTTTAGTCCATACATGGATTTCTTCAACCTGCACACATGAGACTTCTGCTCGTGTATCACGAATCCATCTCGCTGCTCGATGTAAACCTCTTCCTCAATCTCACCATTGTGAAAGGATGTCTTTACATCCATCTGATGTAGTCTCCAACCCATAGATGCAGCTAGGGAAATAATCGTACGGATGGAAGTGTATCGGGCAATAGGAGCATATGTCTCCTCATAATCAATTCCCTCCACCTGAGAGAATCCTCTGGCCACAAATCTCGCTTTGTACTTCTCAACACTTCCATCAACTGCATGCTTGATCTTATAGATCCACTTGGAAGTCACCACAGTCTTCCCTTCTGGTCTCCAAACAATATCCTACACATCATTCTTCATGATGATCTGATAGTCTTCTGTCATGGAATCTTGCCAAACCTGTTGACCTACTGCTTCTCCATGACAAGAAGGCTCAATATCAATGATGTGGCTCATGGCTGAAATATAGCTCGAAAATATGTGGTTTCTTGCTCTCTCGGAATGTGCCTCGAGGAGTTGCATGTCCCTTTGCCTCCTGCAGAGTTTGTCGAGTCTAGGCAAGCCTTTTATGGCCTGCTACAATGTCTTTGGGAACATCAATTGGAGCTACTGGATCAACTGGATCCATGACTGCCTCCCTCTGAACTGCAGAAGGGGGAGAAGGTACTGTCTCACTGTCAATCTCCATCTGAGATTCTCTGGATCTTCGAAAGGCTATCTCTTCCTCAAAGATGACATTTCTGCTCACTTCAATTTGTCTCTGACCAAGGATGTAGATTCGGTATGCCTTCAAAGATTCACTGTACCCCACAAATGTACCCTTTATGCCTGAAGGTTCTAGCTTGGACCTCTTCTCTTTGGGTATATGAAAGTATACTAGACACCCAAATATCCTGAAGTATCCAACCTCAGGCTTCACTCTGGTGAAGGCTTCTTTGGGAGTCATGTTCTTCAAAATCTGATGAGGACTCCTGTTCTGAACATACACTGCTATCATGGATGCTTCTTCCCACATAATCATAGGTAGATTCTGATAATGTATCATCGCTTTGGTTGCCTCAATGATGGTTCTGTTCTTCCTCTCTGCAGCCCCATTTTACTGAGGGTTAGAAGGAACAATGTACTCCCTCTTGATCCCTTCCTTAATACAAAAATCACTGAAATCCCTAAAGGTATACTCTCCTCCATTATCTGATCTCAACACCTTGATCCTCCTCCCGGTCAGGTTCTCAAACTGAGCTTTAAATTCTTGAAATATCGCAAGGACTCCATCCTTGGTTTTCAGGAAATAAATCCACATCTTCCGAGAGTGATCATCGATGAAGAGCACATAATACAAATATCCCTAAAGGAAGCAACAGTCCCGGGTCCACACACATCTGAATGTATCAAGTCCAAGATCTCCTTGGATCCGCTGTCACTGCTCAAGAAGGACTCCTTGACATTCTTGCCAAGAGAACAACCTCTGCAAACACCATCATGCCAAACCTGTATCTCTAGAAGACATGTTACCATCTTCCCTAGAGTGGGAGGGGCTCTATAATGTATATGTGCAAGTCTTCTATGCCATAGCTTGCTCAAGTTGATAGTATCATGTAACATGGCCTGGACTGGTGGTACAATCAATCTGTACAAGTTGTTTTCTCGAACACCAATCACTCGGGCATAATCCATGTGTGAGTTCTTGTGCCATGCAATAACTTTTCCTTGAGTGAAGGTAACTTTGTAGCCTTTATCCTCTAAGGAATAAACAAAGGCAAAGTTCCTTTTCATCCCAGGTACATATAATACCTCACTCAATTGAAGTGGTATGTCAAAATCTAGTTGGAATGTAGAAGTTCCAACTCCTTTCACTGTATATCTGGGATTGTCTCCAAGTACAACATGTAGACGAGACTCTTTCTCAATAAGGTCTATCAGATGATCTCTATATCCAGTCATGTGTCTAGAAGCACCACTGTCAATTAACCAAATATCATTATCAGTAGGAACCGTACCTGAGAGCGCTGGTATGAAGACGAATGCTTCATCTTTTGTGTCTTCATCTCTCTGATGTGGTTCTGGATCAATATCAACAGTGGATGCAAGTTGTCTTCCTTTCTTCCTGGTAGGACAATTTTTTGCAATGTGTCCATACTTGTCACATCTGAAATATTGAATCTTTGAATTGTCTTTTCTGTGTTCATGACCTGAAGCTGATGAAGTTTTCTTGTCTTTGAATGCATTGCTGAAACTTCTTCTATTTCTTTTTCCTTTTTTTGTATGAAAAGCAAGAGCATGATTGTCATCATGATGGGAGTCTTGCACTCCTTTGGTTATAAGTCTGGGTTCTTCCTGGGTGCAGTCTATCCATAGACAATGAAATCTAGGTAGATATGTTCTACCACTGATAATTTGAAGAAATGGTTCCCAATGTCTTGGAAGAGCATTGAGAGTAGTCATAACAAGTTCTCTATCTGATATGGTTTCTCCAATGGCACCTAGTTGATCTTTGATCTCTGAAATATTCATGAAGAAGGTAGCAATGGTGTCAGCTTTCGTCATCTTGATATGTTGAAGCCGGCTCTTCAATGTAAGAGCTCTGAGGGTGTTGGTACTCTCAAACATATTCTTCAATGCATCATACATCTCATAAGTTGTCTTTAAGTTGGCAATACGAGGTAGGAGATGATCTCTCACTGAATAGATGATTATTTTCCTTGCTTTGACGTCATCTTCCTTCCATTCTTCCTTCTCTTCATCGATAGCTGTTTCCGATAGAGTTTTTTGGATCAAACTCAATAGGTCATCCTCTTCCAGGGTAATATGTAGTCTTGATTTCCAAGAACTGAAGTTGCTTGATCCATCAAGTCTATCTTCCACCAAAGTTATGTTCCTCATGGTTTGCAGATTCTTCCACAAACCCTTAGCAACTAGGCTAGGAAACCTAACGGCTAGGCTAGGCTAGCAACCTTAAGTTTTGTTGGACTTATGGCTGCCAACAATAAGCCTTGAAAGTCAGAAGAACATTGGTAAGCTTGAAAAACCCTTCAATGAGCTGCAGAAACCCTAAAACCGAAATTTCTGCAGAAACCCTAGAAACCCTAGGGCCAAAAATCAAAATTCTTCGATTTCCAATCCGAGAGTATCTTGATATGCACTGAAGGAGGCCATACACTCCTATGCCAAAATTAGCCCAAACGTTTCAGTGGAGGGTGCTGAAACAAGCAAAAAAGAGAGGGTTGTACATTTTTCTGGAAACCCTAGAGGGCCGTACTTTTCTGCAACTGGGAGGTGACGACTGGCTTGAAATTTGTGCAATGGTTTCTTCAAGAACTCTGCTCTGATACCATGTTGAATTTTAATGATTACTTAGGCTCAAACATGAGTAGTTTATTTCATTTAGCATGTACTTGAACCATAAACAATACAACAATACCATACATAAGTGCTGCAATAACCAAGATCACAAGAAGAATAACCATGCACAAGAACACAATAAGTATCCTGGGAAAACCCTTCTCAAACAAGGGAAAAACCCATCAATCCTTTGCTATATTCTCAAGAGAAGATCCCCCACACCATAAACCCTAGATGCACACAGGAGGGTGCTCTACAACCTTGAAACTAGTGCCCAAGAGAGGTGTGCACTTCAGCCGTACAAGTAGGTATGAAATTTCTAAATGACAAGTGAGAGTGTGTAATCCTCGATGGGGATTCACCTCTATTTATACAAGACTAGATACAACAATAGGTGTGTCTCTTGGCACAATAGGGTCGACCTCAATAACTCAGTAATATAATTAATCATTACATAAATATTGATTATCTTTCACATATGGTGGGGTCGACATGTACCCTTTACATCACAAATTAGGGTTACAAGTAAATATTACTCTTAGACAATATAGCAAGGATCTCACACGTCCACTAGTGCTCAACCACTAGGGACACGTCCATCTGTGGTTAGCCACAAGGACGTCCTAGTCAACATATCTCTCAACGAGTCCACAGGGGAACCATTTGGAGTACTATCTCAAGCCGACTCAACCGAGTCCACAGGAGTACAAGGCAATAGACCATTTCAAGCTGACTCAACTCAGTCCAGAGGAGTACAAAGCAAGAGACCACACATCATCACAACTTAGTCCAGAGTCTGATGTACACCCATCACATGGGCACACTCAACACTTGGGCTCTCACTCGTAGATGTCTCATCTTAGTCTAGAGGAGAATGATATGGAGGATGTCTCATGAAGCCACAATCAACAACAACAATGAGCTTCTTTGCACATGTTAGGAACAAATCATCTACATACAACCCTAAAATAAGTGGATCAATGCCAACAAATATGTAATAGAATTTAGAATATGCTTTCTTTTTGTGAATCCCATACTCTGCAGATATCCATCAATCCTGGAATGCCATGCTCTTAGTGCATGCTTGAGTCCATACAAGACTTTCTTAAGCCTACACACATGGGACTCCTTCCCACTTACCTCAAAGCCTCGAGGCTTCTCTATGTATCACTTCTTTCTCAATGATTCCATTAAGGAAAGATGTCTTCACATCCATCTGATTTATCCTCCATCCCATAAATAAAACCAAGGACATAACCACTCTGATGGAAGTGTACTCGGTGACTTGAACAAATATCTCCTTGTAGTCCACTTCCTCTCTTTGGGAGAACCCTCTCACCACAAACCTCAATTTGAACTTCTCAATGCTACCATTTGCAATGTGTTTGATCTTGTAGAACCATCTGGAACTCACAATTGGCTTCCCCTCGAGTATTGGCACTATGTCCCAAACATCATTCTTCATGATGCATGTGTACTCCACCATGGCATCTCGCCATCCTTGTTGGTTTGTTTCCTCTTGAAAGTTGGAAGGCTCGAAATCTAGAATGCTGCTCATCAATGCCATATGGTTTGGAAACTTCTTCAGATGTCTACTCTCTTTGAATGTGCTCCTAGGAGTCTCAACATTCTCTTGAGCATCCCTCAATCTTTGAGTGAACCATCAATGTCTCTTGACATAAGTGGAAGGTGCTACTGTCTCCCCCTCTTCCCTTGAAGGTTGTTGCACGATTTTGACAATCATTGGTGACCCAGGATCAACCTTTGGAGCTTCCTACTCCTCATCCCTTGTCACTGGAATAGGCTCACGAGACTTCTTGGATGCAAAGTCTTCCTCAAACTTTACATCCCTGCTTACCAATGTCTTTGTTTGCTATGGAATGTATATATTTTTATCCTTCAAAGTCTCACAATAACCCACAAATAAACCCTTCTTGCTATAGGGCTCCAACTTGGTCCTCTTCTCTATCGGTATATGGATATAAACTGAACAACCAAAGATGAAAAAACAACTCGCTTTTGGCTTCACACCATTGAATGCCTCCTTTGGTGTTTTATCCTACAAGATCCTGTGAGGACACTAGTTCTAGATGTAGACTACCATGTTGCATGCCTTTGCTTAAAGAAACATTGGTAAGTCCTAGTCATGTATCATGCCCGTAATAGCCTCCATGATTTATCGATTCTTCTGCTTTGCAACTCCATTCTGTTGTGGGTTGTATAGAACTATCAATACCCTCTTGATTACCACCTCCTTGCAGAAACCTTTGAACTCCTTGGAGGTATACTCTCCTCCATTGTTTGATCTTCTTCCCTATCTATTGTTCAACTAGAGCTTTGAACTCTTAAAACCCGCTAAATACCTCATCCTTGGTCTTTATGAAGTAGATCCAAGTCTTGTGAGAGAAGTCACCAATGAAGGAAACATAGTACATGATTCCTGTAATTTATGCTATTGACATTGGGGCACAAACATATGAATATACTTGGTCTAGAATCCCTTTAGACTTATGCTCATTGCTTGGGAAAACAACCTTGGCATGCTTGCAAGCGTGCACCTTTTGTTAGAATTTTATGCTTGTTAAATTTCTTTAACTTTCTTTATCATTTCAGATTAGCAGAAGCATAATTGAAGCATAAACCATATACCATAACTACAGTAAATAACCATGATCACAAGAAGATAACCATGCACAAGATACAAATGAATTTATCCTAGGAAACCTTTCTGCACAAGGGAAGAAAACCCAACAACCTTTCACTATAATATTTGTCCAAGAGAAGATACGAGAGTAGAAAGAAGAATAGCGCTACAACTCCAAAGATAACGCACTAGTCTAAGTGGTGTCTACAAATGGGAGATAAATCTCCTATATATACAAGTCCAACATGTGAGTTATCATGTCGAAGTTGTGCCTCTCAACATGGTCGACTTGAACCTTTAAGTCTTCTGCCGAAAAAATCCCAAAAATTCACACTTCTCCAATCTGCAATTTTAGAGTTGCAGGGGATGCACTAGGGTAGGGTGCACTAATATGTGGTGGAATTTTTCCTAACGACCTAGAGGTTTGTGCTCAATGAGCTTGACAAGGAAATGTGTAGCTGCAGTCAAACTGCAGGAAGACCAGAGCCACTGCCAAACCCTACCAAACTGCAAAAGAGGGCTAGCACACTGTGCAAATGACTTCTTTCAAGAACATTTCTCTGAAACCATGTTAGAATTTTACGCTTGTTAAATTTCATTAACTTTCTTTATCATTTCACATTAGCAGAAGAATAACTAAAGCATAAACCATACACAATAATTGCAGTAAATAACCAGGATCACAAGAAGATAACCATGCACAGGATACACAAGAATTTGTCATGGGAAACCCTTATGCACAAGGGAAGAAAACCCAACAACCTTTCAATAAAATATTTTTCCAAGAGAAGATACAAGAGCAAAAAGAAAAATAGCACTACAACGCCAAAGATAACACACTAGTCCAATAGAGTGAAGTACATAAGAGAGAATGATATCTAAGTGATGTCTACAAATGGGAGATAGCTCTCCTATATATACAAGTCCAACTTGTGAGCTATCATGTCCAAGTGGTGCCTCTCAACAGGGTTGACTTGAACCTTTAAGTCTTCTGCGCAAGGCACGTGCCTTCTTCCTTCTCTTGATGTCACAATGAAATTCTTCTCCATCACGTCATACATGGCTACAACCAATGTGGACATTCTCATCTCATCTAGGGTATACAACCCACTAGAATACACTAGGGCTACAACCACATAGTGTGTGTCATCATCATCAAGGGCTACAACTACAAGACGTGTCCACAAGGGACGATGGGCTACAACCCATAGTATCCCAACCACTTGGGCTACAACCCAAGGATCGTTGGGCACCAACCGAGTACAATATCCCAACCTCTTGGGCTACAACCCAAGGGTTGTTGGGCACCAACTCAGTTCAACATCCCAACCACTTGGGATACAACTCAAGGGTCGCTAGGCACCAACCCATTACAACGTCCCAACCAATATCCCAACCTCTTGGGCTATAACCCAAGGGTCACTGGGCACCAACCTAGTACATCTTATCAATCCATCGATAAGTGTGATACTCAACTCAGTCCATCGATGAGTATTATCACGTGTCAACCCAACTCAGTCCATCGAGGAGTACGACTTGGAGAATGTCTCACGAAGCCACAATAATCAACACCTTTTGCATACACTATGCTTCTCAATACTGAACTCTAGAAGACCCGTGACTATCTCCATCAGAATAGGAAATGCCCTTTAATACACATGCCCCATCCTCTTGTGCTACAACTCACACAAGCTGTCATTATTATGCACCTAGGCTTGAATAAGTTCACCTTGCAGCCTGTACAAATGACCTTCTCTAACCCCTATTACCTGAGCTATATCTAGGGTAGATTCCTTCGATTTGATGAGGACTCTAAGGTTCTTGAAATCCACTGCAAAGCTCTTATCCTTCGTAACTGAAACTAAAAGAAAATTCTTCTTAAGACCTAGTACAAACAAGACATTGTCAAAATATAAAGAATTGCCCGACTTGAGCTAGAAGGAAATAATATCAACTCATGCTACTGTGTACTTGGCATCATCACCACACTCAACCTGTACTCTTGAGTCTTGCTTCTTCAAACTAGAAAATAACTGTCGGGTTGATGTCATATGTCGAGATGCCCCACTGTCCACATACCATGCATCCCTTGGAATCATGTTGGTAGAAATGTAATATACCAACGAGAAATCCTTCTCAAACTTAGTAGTAGACTCATTCATGTGAGTTTCTGTAGAGCATGCTTCTACCTGCTTCTATTGTTTCTTCCCTTTACCCTTCTTCTTTGGACATTGTGATGCATAATAACTATGTTTATGACAAGCGGAGCACTTAATTTTACTCATGTCCTTTTTTCTTGGTTGTGAGGTTGAATCAATTTTTTCCTTACCCTTGCTTGGTCCTTTACCTCTACCCTTATTTGACTGACCAAATAGAGTTAGGTTCTCATCACCACCCTTCTTCCTGGCCTTTGAATCCATCCGAGTCTCCTCTTGGATATAATCATCCCATAGCCTCTCAAGGATAGGAAGGTTCTCTCGAGCACAAATACCTTTGAAAAATGATTCCCATGAAGTTGGGAATCCATTCAGTACCATCTTCACTAGCTCTACATCTGCAACCTTCTCCCCAATTGATGCAAGTTGATCACAAACCTATGTGACTTTCATAAGGTAATTGGTGACTGATTCAAATCTGGTCATATCTATGGATCTAAGTTTGTTCTGCAATATCATCTCCCTATTTATGATGTCACTTTGGTAGAGACTGAACATGGCATCGAACATCTTCTTATCGGATATATGAGGGATCATATGATCCTTTATGACATCCAAGATCATTCTCTTGGCCTTCACTTCATTCTTCTTGGGCGCTACCAACTTCTGTGGATTTGTAGGCAAAGTCACAACATCTTTAACAATATCCTACAAATCATTCTCTTCTAGTAAGAGTGTAACCCTCACTTTCCACGATAATAAATTTGAGGCACTATCCGATCTGTCCTCAAACTTGAGGTTCGTTGATGTATACTACACAAACTATCATATCTGAAAAGAAAACTTTGAAACCCTCTAACTATTGGTCCTTTCTCATAGTTGATTTACCACTCCAAATCCTTTAGAATCTTAATTAGAGATTTTTTTTTTGATACCATGTGAAAATTCCAAGCCTAGTTGACTAAAGTCCTTATGATCTCAATTAAACAAGTAAATCATTGAATTTAATTAAAGCTAAAATTAAATTTCATATCATAGAATCAATCTCAAGGAAACTTACAAGGAAACCTCCACAAGCTACCAAAAAATAACAACTGCACAATTACAAAATCACCCTGAATTGAGAGGTACGACTTACTGAGAGAGTATGACCTATTGTACGACTATACTAATTGTATGACCCACTGTACATATTATACAGACTTATTTCGTACGATTATACAGATCTGTATTGTACGACCTACTGATATGTCCAGATTCACCTATACCTGAATCCTAGCTCCCTCCCTCTCTCTCTCTCTCTCTCTCTCTCTCTCTCTCTGGTCACTCAACCTACTCAACTATTCAACAATTCGTGTGTGTGAACCCTTTATCTTGACTTGTCTTTATACTTTTAGCAGAGACCAAAACCCTAATCTATTTTTGAGATTACTCCTAGTGTAAGTCATGCATGTATGAAACACACTTTTTAGACTCAACAACTAAATACACTGAATATAAGACTTTTTACTTTTTACTAAAGTGAATTACAAAGTAGAATTTCTTTTTGAAAATAAAAATATCTCGAACTACTTATTGCATGTTCAAACTGAACATGTGTGAAAGTTTTTGTCCAAGCTATATTCGTCAACACTCTGATACAATAAAGAAATTAAATCTAGGGTTCGTGAAGATGAGAAGTGTCATTGATGGGACTCAAAGATATACTAGGTTACTTTTTGCAGCTCTAGAACTTCTTTGGATAACCTATCAACTTCAATGTTTTTTTCCCTACAGAGGTGAAAATGAAATGGGGGAGAAAATTGATTGTAAATTCTTGATGTCCAGAAATAATGGTTGAAGTAAGGAATTCCTCAAGACACACTCTCTCATCCATTGAATAAGTAAGAGGGAGTCACCTAGTATTTGTTTGTGTGTGGCCTCTTTTTCTAGGGTTATAATGAGAACCAATTTGAGTGCCATGAGTTTGTTGAAGTTGTTGGTGGCTTAGCCAATTCCAGCTTTGAATGAAAGTGTATGATTTGGGGAGAGGAAGATAAGTCCCCTAGTCCCTCCCTTGGATGGATTGCCTTGTGAGGCTCCATCAAAAAATTCCCAAGGAAAAACTTCATTGATATGTCCATTTGATACAAATGTATGAGGATGATAAGAGGGATATTGAGGAAAGGTGCTTAAAATATTGAGACTTTGAGAGGCACACTTGACGGGAAGGGTATCCTTACCCTTGAAAAGTTTTGCATTTCTAGTAGTCAAATTTCTTAGGCGAAGGCAAGGGGAAGATATTTGAAATATTTTTTGGCCTTGTTTTGACACCAATTTCCTAAAGCCTCTTCTATGGAGTCCCCTATCCAAGTGTTGTGCAGTTTAGTTAGTTCTTCAATTTCTTTCCAGAAATGCTTTGAGAAAGGGAAAGAGATGATAAGATGGTTATTGGTTGTGAGAAATGCTTCACAAAGGAAACTTTTACCTGGACCTTCAAAACTTCTTTTTTGCATGATATCCTAAGTGAGGGCCCCGTTTTTAAGGAGGAGCCACATAATTTTTTTTTTCCTTTGCAGGGAATTTAAATTTCTAGATTAGTTTCCACCACCAGATTGGTGGTTGATCTAAGCATTCCAAACCTAGGGCCTTGTATCCAGCTTTGGGCTTGTATCCTCCTAAAGGGTTCAGGTATAAGAGGAATTCATCCTCTTCATCATTAATATTGACATTACATCTTCTGAGATAATATGTATAGGCTTTCCAAGTCTTGACATAAACTGTAGTGAGCTCCATATTTTTCCACGAGAGCCATTGTTGCTAATGATTGTTCTTCACTAGTGGATGGGAAATGTGTCTCAAGGTATAGAAACCTTTGGATCTAAGATTATGAATGAGAGGTATAGGTAGGCTATGTGAGTCCTTGGTCCTGATCCAGGGGTCGATACCTAACTTGACCTTATCCCCTTTACCCACATTTTTTCCAAATCAACCAATTCTCGATTAAGGGAAAAGTCATTATAGTGGATTTGGAAATGATTGAGGAGTTTTGAGATTTTTTTGGGGGAAATAAACTTAGTCCTCAATGGATATGGAGGATAAGTACTTTCCCTTTATATTTTGGACCCAAGGGCCTTGTCCCTACGAGAGTCTCCATACATTCTTAACAACGAGATATTTTGAGAATACAAACAAAGATTTTAGCCCTAATCCTCCTTGGCATTTCAAAATAGCAAGTTTTTTCTAGGATTCCATTGCCATACATTTATTTTCCCGAGCTCTAGATGAGATGAAATGATAAAAAATCTATTTTATTCACTCAAGGACTCCTTTCAGGATCCAAGAGAGGGACATCTAGTAAATTGGAATGGCCTCAAGGACATATTTGACCAGGACTAAATTCCCTCCACAGGAAATCCATTTGTTGCACCGGGTGTTTATTGTTTTTCCAATCTTAGAAATGAGGCATTGCTAATCTCCCTTGAGGTAAAGGTTGGCCTTTTAGTGGAAACCCATATATTTGATGCCCGTGTCTAAAGTTGATACAAGA
Organism: Picea engelmannii; assembly: GCA_009831015.1. Lineage (NCBI taxonomy): Eukaryota > Viridiplantae > Streptophyta > Pinopsida > Pinales > Pinaceae > Picea > Picea engelmannii. Next base: position 200,577 of record ML807863.1, read on the forward strand.
AAGGAGACCATGTGAATGATATATGATTTCTCAGCCTTAGAAAGACCTTATCAAGTTATCATTGATTTGAATGATTTTATCATTATGCCAGTGGTAGTGCAGAAGAGATCCATGATCTCTTTGACTTTGTCCACCATTCTTTTCGATCCACTGCAAAATATAAGTATGTCGTCTAAAAACAATGAATGAGAACAAGAGAGGAATTTCCTATTAAAATACCTTTAAAGGAACCATTTTTCAAGGCTTCCCTAAATGCTTTGTTAATCCCTTCAGCTACAAGGAGAAAGAGAAATGGGGATAGAGGAAACCCTTGTTTAATTCCTCTTTTAGGATTTAAAAATGGTGAGGTTGCACCATTGATTAACAATGAAAATGAGACTAACAATTATGCAGCCCATTACCCATGCCACACAATGAAAGTTGAAACCCAGGTGAATGAGAATGAGACGTAGGAATAACTAGCTTACTCTGTTGAAGGCCTTGGAGAGGTCCACTTAGACTATCATGGCCTTCGGATTCTTTTTTTTTACTGAGTCGAGGCCTTCCTGGGAAACTCCTACAACCTCATGAATTTGTTTTCCTTCCATGAAGCCGAACTTCTCGGGAGATATCTGTCGAGAAAGGATTTCATTCATCCTTATAGAAATGATATTGTAAATGCTGTTGCAGAGTGAGATGGGTCAGGAGCTTTCATAATGCATTGGATTGTTAGTCTTTGGGATGAGTGCTATGAAAGTGGTACTGAAAACTGCTAGAGTTTTTCCAAATGTTCTTGAGGCCTCCACAATTCATTTTTAATGAACTCATAATAACTAAAGAATAATTCAATATTTAGTCTATCTAGACTAAGACGCTTGTCCTTCTAGAAACTTTGGACAGTTCTGAGGAACTCCTCTTTTCCCACCTCTTCCATGAGGCCTTGATTATCCTCAAGTTCCACAAACATAGGAAATAAACTAGATACATGAATAATGGTGTCTATGGTGGGTCTATTGTCATCTATAAACAAAGATTGAAAGTATTTAACATCCTGAGCAACTATATCAGGGAAATTATCAACCCATGTATCATCCTCTTTAGCAATTTTCTAGATGGAGTTAATATTTTCCTGTAATTTGTAAAACAATGAAAAAATTTGGTGTTGCCATCTCTTGCTTGAAGCTAGATCGCCCTGCTCTTTAGATGCCACTCTTTTTCCTTATCCAAGAGTATCTTGCTTCTCTTATTTTCAAGTTGGTTTAGCTCAACCTTCTGAGAGTCCATCAAGAAGTTGAAACCTTCCATTCATAGGTTTGAGGATAGAGCCTCTTTCACTTCATGAAGGATCATGTTATCCTTATCTCTTTTTTCCTTTTGACCATTGGATTGCAAATTGCTTGGCCTTTTTAAAATTTTGATGAAATTGAATATCTGGCGATTCATTGAGAGTGTTTCAAAGTTCTATGAAGCCGGATAGACTGGAGAGGAAGTCTACATGATTATTCTTCAAATCATGATCTAAGCCTACCTCCCAGGTCTCGATAAGAAATTGACCTAAGGTATACTTGTAATATACCTAAGACTTGTAATATACCTAAGACTTGTAATATACCTAATGTATATTAGATCTATTATCATAATGTAATAAATAAATATCATGTAATAATAGTCATAGGACAATTATTATATAATGTAGTCACGAATATGTAATAATGATAAGTCATGTCCTTTGCCAAGGACATGACTTATCACCCCCTACATGTATTTATATGCACACACATTGTGTTATGGACCTAACCTCCCTAACCCCTCAAGTAAGTAGAATAATATGTTTTCTATGTAACAAGGCCGACATTAGTAAATAAGGCACACATAATAACATGAACAAGTCTAATGTAATAAAATTTAATATAAGTTTATGCTTTTAGAAAAATATTCCTCTAGAATGTTCTTTAGAAGATAGAATAAGTATAAATAAGAGTAGAAGGCATGATAAAGTTTTGTCTTGATAATTATTTTGTAACTGAGATCTGCTCTACTGGAGGTTTCCCCTTCGAAGAGGTAAGTGAACTTGGATTTTTATCACTAAAAGTATCATTTTTGGTTTTGTTGTTCTCTATATTTTGTTGTTTTTGCTGGTATTCATCATAGTTATTTTGTTCTTCTTTGCATAATATATGTGGTACCTTACAGCTGATATCAAAGCACTTTCCTCTGCAAAAATTTCAGGACAATTTTTTTCAGGGTAGATACGTGTACTGCTGACGTATTTAAAGCACATAGATTTTTTGTTCGGTGGGGAAAATTGTGGTTGGGGAAGACTACACACATAAATACAAGCGGTTTCATGGGTTACTCAAAATAAACATTTCACCTTGTTGGAAACCTATGTAACCCCTATTGGTACCCCTTCGAGTAGTACCACATCATAAAACACCTGTATACAACTGTCACTCTCATGTGCCTTCACATATATAGTGAGTCCCCTAGGTCTCCTGAAATGAACTTTAGATCAACCTATCGACCACTTGACTGTTATAGTGGCACTGAGAACAATACTCGGGAAGACTACTCTCTAGTACTTGGGTAATCGGGTAGTACAACTAAGGGTACAATCGAGCCTCTTTAGTTGATGCCTTGAGATATTGGGCTGAGTACTACTGTTTGACCTTGCACATATGTCAGAGAGCTATAAAACAGGACAAACCTTTGTTTGTAGGAACCCTGAAAACTCCAATGCTTGTGAATGAAACAGAACATAACAGAAACAAAGGGAACCTTTTTTGCCGTGCAACCCTGCCTTCTGCTTCCAAGTTATGAAATTCCTACACATTTTTCCCCATTAACAATTTGGACATTCCATCACTATAGTATTGTTCAGGTCGGAGTATAACTCCATAGCAGTAAAAATAAAAAAATAAAAAAAATAAAAAGAAAGAGTATATTGGTCCTTTCGACACCCTTATTTGATACCTATCCCATTGATTTCCTCTCTTCTCCTTACTCGTAGTGGTACCTGCCATTTATAAGTCTTTTTTTCCCATGGACCCACCCACCCTTTCCAACACCCTTATTTGGGATCTATCCCACTGGATTCCTCTCTTTGCTATGATCATTGTGGTTTCCCTCACCTGTAACCCTTTTTTTGTGTGGACCCACCTGCCCACTTTTTGTTTATTCACAAATGAATGTCACCCGAAACCAAGAGATCACTGCCTTGATCATCGACAACACCTAGAACAAGAGTGACATTTAGAACATCAATTCCAACCTTGGTTCCCTCAATTCCTCAATTGAGACCCTCAAGAGCCAATATTCCTCCATCGAAGTCAAACTTGACAAATGGATGAGCCAATCCTTGAACCCTACCTCCTCTGGACAACCTTCCTACCATGAAGACACCGATTCTTCCCATTTCCAAGCCTTTCATTCCAATCACCTTCACCACGAATGACATCTTCCCAGAGTTGAGGTGAACAAATTTGATGGCTTGGATCCCATGGGTTGGGTCACTCAAATGGAACATTATTTCTCCTTGCCAAGGGTATGTTGCTTGGAAACAATTTGTTGTCGATCTTTATGGATTCTTTGACATTGACACACACCATTTGGGATGTTTGACCAAGTTGAAACAATCTGGCACAGTGGAAGACTTTATTGCTTCCTTTGAGCACTTGAATTTTAGAACGGAGGGCATGCTAGATGCCTTCTTTCGATAATGTTTTATCAGTGGCCTGAAGGATGAAATTCGAGCCCATATCCCAATGGCTCGCCCACAGACTTGGTTAGAAGATACTAAACAAGCCAAGGAAGCACAATAGGTCACATATTCCCCCCCAAAAAACCCTCCTTTATTCCTTGCCTTAAACCCACTAATATTGCCCCTCCTTCCACTCCTCTCAAGATCCAAAAATTAACTCACAGATGGTTGAACACCAACTCAAGGGTCTTTGCTATAATTGTGGTGAAAAATATTTTTGGGGGCACAAGTGTAAGGAACATAAGCTTTTTATGGTCATTTATGAGGATGTTTCTGATGAATATGTCGATGTTCCCCATGTTGAAGAGCCACCTCAAGAAGATGATCATATCCTTCTCTCTGACCCACCCGAAGTTGAACTGCTCATCTCATTGAATACCCTCACTAGTTTTTTTTCTCCCCAAACCCTCAAATTAATTTGCTACATTAAGCATATGAAATTCATTATCCTAGTTGATAGTGGCAACACCTATTATTTCATCCATCACTACATTGCTCAAGGGACCATGTGCTATATCCATGCAATAAATAATTTTCAAATCATGATTGCAAATGGCACTTCCATGAAATGTGAGGGGCGTTGAGAAAATGTGCGTCTACAAATTGGTCGGTACCACTTGAAATCTCATATGTTTTCTATCGACATGGGTGGTTGTGACATTGTGCTTGGAGCTGAATTGTTACGCACACTCGACCCCATCACCATGTATTTTAAGGACTTAACCATGCAATTCCAACATGAGGGACAACAATATAAGTTCCAAGGCATCACGATAGACTCACCTAATATCATTAGTTTCCACTGAATGGAAAAGCTTCTAAAAAAAGGTCATTCCGACATTATTTCCCAATTCCATTCCATTCAAGCAGTTGAGACACCCTCACTGCATGTCGATTTCCAATATATACTCTCGCAACACCATTATGCTTTTAACACTCCCCATGGACTTCTCCCTTCTTGTGGCACCTATAATCATTCCATTCCTTTAGTCCTAGGTAGTCTTCCTTCTAATGTTCGCCCTTATCCCTTTGCCTAGAAAAATGAAATTGAGAAAATTGTTCGAGAATTGCTAGAAGTAGAGGTTATCCATCCTAGTACCAACCCTTATTCTTCTCCTGCAGTCATGGTACTCAAGAAAGAAGGTACTTGGCACATGTGTCTTGATTTTCATGCCCTCAAGAAAATCACAATAAAAGATAAATTTCCCATTCTTGTCATTGATGACCTTTTGGATGAATTGAGTGGTGTTCAGTACTTTACCAAACTTGATATACATTTTGGCTACCACCAGTTCTGTATGAAAGACGAATGCATTCCCAAGACTACCTTTCAAACTCATGAGGGTCATTATGAGTTCTTGGTCACGCCCTTTGTCCTCTGTAATGCATAGTGCACTTTCCAAAGTCTCATGAATCATGTCTTCTGTTCTTTCCTCCATCATTTTGTCTTAGTTTTGTTTGATGATATCCTCATCTATGGTAAATCTTGGCAAGCCCATCTCATCCATCTGAATCAAGTCCTACACTTACTGTCCAAGAACCAATTTTTTCTTAAACAATCTAAATGTGCTTTTGGAGCTTTGAAAGTTGAGTATCCGAGTCATATTTTCAGTAAGGATGGTACTGTGAATCCTAAGAAAATTGAAGCTATGAATAATTGGCCTCACCCTAAAACTCTTAAAAGTCTATGTGGTTTCCTGGATTTAACACGCTATTATCGCAGGTTTGTTCAGAATTATGATAAAATTGTAGTTCCTCTCACTACTCTTCTTAAAGAGAATTCTTTCAGTTGGACTTCCGCAGTTGATCAATCCTTCCAAGATTTGAAAGAGGCTATGTGCATGACTCTTGTTTTAGCACTACCCGAATTCACCAAGACTTTTGTTATGGAATGTGATGCTTCAAGGAAAGTCATTGGGGCAACCCTCACGCAAGATGGTAGACCTTTGGATTTCACTAGTAAACAAATTTTCGAGAGACATTTGGGTCTTTGGCATCCAAATTTTCGAGAGACGCTTCCAAATTAAAACTGATGATCACAACCTCGATTATTTTTTGGAACAATGTATTTCATCCCTGGAAAAACAAAAATGGGTAACCAATATGTTTGGTTATGATTATGAGATCGTTTACAAGAAGGGAAAAAAATGTAGTCGTTGATGCTCTTTAAAGGAAATATGAAGAAAAATGATTAATATTTTCCACTACTACATGTGTTTTTAAATTTCGATAGGGTGTTTCAATGTTACGAACAAAATCGACCTTACCGTCAGACATTACTCACTATTTCTAAAAATTTCATTATATTTTTTTCTTGGTGCCCCGACATTCATCGGACTTACGCCATGATTCATTATTCGTCATATTTTCGACTCATATTTGACAATTTGTAATAAAATAATCTTTTGCGTTGCCCATTGTACTCGCTAAAACTGCCTGTATTCGGACAAAACCACCGATACTGCAATGCTGACATCACCATCATGACACACCATCACTCCTTGGCCTGCCACTGTGGCACCTATGTGGCACTGCCATGTCAACGAAGTATTCTTCTCATGGGTGCATTTTGCACCTAATTGGGCCTTAATTATGCCAGGTAGGGGTCTACAAATGTCTGTCACTGGCTTATTATGCTCATGCTGTCTCGATCGAGACGACAATTATGCCAGCTAGGGGGGATAAAAATATCCGGTGTGAGCTTATTATGCTCGTGTTGTCTCAAGACATCAATTAAACATGAGTGGATGAGAGATATGATTGGAAAGTACAAGGATTAATGGATGAACATAGTGCAGATTAAAAGTTTGCATGATGTGGGAAGGTTGGATAGTGCCTGACCTAGATCAACTGTGCTACTAGATAGGCTATGAGAGAATTTCAAGTCAGATGTTAGTTAATGTGATTAGTGAAGTCCTATGATGGGTGGTCTTGACTGGTATTGCCATGTCCAAGAGCTACCCCTTTGTATAATGAAGGGACACTAGTCCATGACATTATAAGTAGCCCATTGAGTGGTTAAGTCTGTATAATCCGAGTGCCCCATGAGTTTTTCAGGACATTGAATCCATTTATGCATTCAAAAATGCAAGTTAAATAATGTAAAAATGTGTTTTTTCCCAGATTTAGATCATCGGATTCAGGTGACAAATTCCAATTAAATGTAGAGCGTTTAGACTATGCCACCATGGGGAAAACTTGGGAAGGATTTAGGTGGTCGGATCAGAGGTCACAATACTGCACCTATATGTGGATGGTGCCACCAATCAAGAAGAAGCAGGTCACATCAATGTCGATAGTCCAGGAGGCCCTAAGACAAAGAAAGGGGGAGTCTCTAGCAACAGTGGGAGGACCAAAGGAAAATGAGAACATCTTGAGGGGAGGAATAAATAATGCCAACAATTCTAGGGGAATGCAACAATACAAGGAGATGAGAGACCAAGTAGTTATTCATAAGGAATATGTCCAAATTAGTTGGGCCAAATAGGTGTTGAAGGTTTTTGACCCAGGTATAGGATATCGTGGCAGTTTCTTAGCAGCAAGACCATAACTAGTGGTAAACATATACCTGGTTGTATCAATCCTGTCCATCCCCACCATAATACTCTTCCTCAAATGTGTCCCCAATATATTATCAACCATTAACTATCATTTCCCTTTCTCTCTTCCCTCATAGTGGTGTGCCCTTCATATCCATACCGCATTCTATATATTTTATTAGACGCTTCGGTCCACTACCAAGTTTAGAACCCATTCACACTATAAGATTCTTCAATACCACCCTACAATGTGAAGCTAGTGACTGGATAAAACACCCTTATGAGTATCGATTGAGGCAAACGAATGGCTACAACAAGGAAGAGTGTGCCTCAATTACTAATCGTCGCCTCAAAGCTGTAACAACTAGCTCGATGACCTATGAATACATGTACAATTAGTTATGATTGACTTATGTAAGCGACCTTGGGTCAAGGTGGTCCCCATGGGGAACATGATAATATATAAGGTTGTAAGTAGAGAGATAACAAAGGACATGCTTGTTAGAGATTCCTCAAGAGGATTCTTCGGAGAAAATAAAGTTGTAGAATCTGTATTACAATTTGTCTAGTTTTCTAATGGAGATTGTAACTGTGATGTAAAGATCCTTCTATATTTATGAGAATTAATGGAACATCAATAATGTTTTTGACTCATACTTGTCTTATATGTTATTCTTGTTGTGATATTAGTGTTTATCTGCAATATTTAAGTGATGTTTAATGCATCTTTATAATAATGTCTGAATCTACCTACATCAAATTATATTTCATTTTTTTTTTTTTTTTT
>ML807863.1:212028-232109 GCA_009831015.1 Picea engelmannii
CAATGCACTTATGGGTAGAAGCAACAAGAACAACATTGTATGTACAAAACAAATTATCCCATAGTGCACTTCGGTTCAAAACCCATGAATAAATGTTCACCAGAAAGAAGCCAAAAGTAAGCCATCTCAAAATATTTGGCTGTCCAGTGTTTGTACACATTCCGAAAGAGATGAGAACTAGGCCAGACCCTTTAGAAAATAAGAGAATATTTGTTGGATACTGTGAGGTCTCTAAGGTCTTCAGAATTTACATACCAGGTTACCATCATATTGAGATCAGTAGAGATGCAACCTTTGATGAAGATGTAACACTCAATAAATCAGGGAGATGCCAGCTTGAAGAAGTATATGAAGAAGAACCTGTAGCTCCCAGAGTTGCAGAACCAGTGAAGGAAGTCACAGTTTCCCCTGAAGAGGATCATGACATGATAGAATCTCAAGAACCTCCCCAAATGACGATCTCTCACAAGAGAAAGCAAGCTTGGGTGAGGGAACTTATTCAATATGGGGATAAGTATGGTTCCCCAGAGGGAACCATGAGATAGGTCAAGAAACCTAATCCATTCTCCAGTTATATGGCTTTGATGTGTGATCTCATAGAGAAAGAGCCTACTTTCTTTGAATAATCTAGTCAGAAGAAAGAATGGACAGATGCCATGACAAAATAATACCAATTCATTCTAAAGAATGATGTATGGGAAATAGTTCCGATACTGAAGAGAAAAGATGTGGTATGTTTCAAATGGTTATACAAGATAAAACATGTTGTTGATGGAAGTATTGAAAAACATAAAGCAAGGTTTGTAGCTCGTGGATTTTCTCAAAAGGAAGGCATTGACTATGAAGAGACGTTTGCTCTTGTAGCCAGATACACTTCTATCAGAACCATCATAGCCCTTGCAACTAAGATGAAGTGGAAGTTACACCAGATGGATGTGAAAACAACCTTCTTAAATGGTGTCATTGAAGAAGAAGTGTATATAGAACAACCTCAAGGGTTTGAAGTTGAAGACAAAAAGACTCATTTCTGCAGGTTGAAGAAGACATTGTATGGATTGAAGCAAGCTCCTAGAGCTTGGTATGGAAGAATTGATAGTTTCATGTCAAGCTTGGGATTTACCAAGAGTAAAGATGATTCTAACCTTTACTTCCAGGTTATGAATGATGAGCCAATTATATTATTGTTGTATGTGGATGACTTATTCTTAGCTGGAAAAGAAAATCTCATCACTAATTGTAAGAAGAAGCTCACTACAGAGTTTGAGATGAAAGACCTAGGCCTAATGCACTATTTGTTAGGTCTTGAGGTTTGGCAAAGCCCACATAAAATATTCCTTAATCAAGGGAAGTATGCAGTTGAAATATTGAAGAGGTTTGATATGTTGGAGTGTAAATCCATGAACACACCCATGGAAACAAAGTTGAAGGTCCTGGTTGATACTTTGTCAGAATTGATTGATGCTACGCTGTACAAACAAATCAATGGATTGTTGATGTATCTGACGAACACCAGGCCATATATATGTTTTGCTGTGAACACCTTGAGTTAGTATCTAGTAGAGCCCAGACGTGTTCACCTTGTTGATGCAAAACATGTGATGAGACACCTTAAGGGTACGTTGGACTTTGGTCTCTGCTACAATGGAGATCAAGACTTCAGACTGATTGGTTTTACCGATTTAGATTGCACTGGAAGTGTTTTTGACAGAAAGAGCACTTTGAGATGTTGTTTCAGTCTAGGGTCATCCATGACTTCATGGCAGAGTAGGAAGAAATCTAGTATTTCTCTCAACACAACAAAAGCATAATACATTGCTGCATGTTCCGCCAGTTGTGAAACCATATGGCTACAAAATTTGTTGACAGGTCTATTTGATCTAGAGATGGAAGCAACCGTGATTCTATGTGATAACCAGAGCTGCATAAAAATGATAGAGAAACCTGTGTTCCATGACAAGTCAAAGAACATAAAAATCCAATATCACTACGTTTGTGATATGGTGTAGAGGGGAACCATAAAGCTCCAATATGTTGGCACAAATGAGCAGGTTGCAAATGTGTTGACCAAGCCCCCATCTCGTGTAAAGTTTGAGCACTTTAGAGACAAGCTTGGTATAGTCCGAAAGGACCTCCCTCGAAAGGGGGAGTGATGATGATGATACTATGGTATCCTGACCAATAGCGAGTAGCTCAGTTAGGATTTTATATCCTAGGGGACTGATCATCCCTAGAAAGATCCTGAAGTTCTGGTAAGGACGGACTGTCTGAGTACCTATGCATGTATATGCTAGCTATGGTCACTAGTGGTAGCTCCGTTAGGTTTTTTATAATCCTAGGGAATATTATGATTCATGGATAGATCCCGAAGGTCCGGTAAGGATGGTCTGTCAGAGTACCACATGGTAGCCTCGTTATGATTTTACATCCTAGGGAATCTTATGATTCCTGGGCAGCTCCTTAAATACTGTCAGAGTACCAAAAAATGTTGTTGATACACCTGCCTCATTCTATTGCCCCATGATGATGATGATGTTGCTCCATCCTTCGTGATGTGATGATGTTGTTACTCCAGTATTTGTGTTGTGATGATGATGTTGTTGTTGTTGATGTTGATGTTATTGATGATGATGATGATGTATTAGTGTTATACTAATTGATGTTGATGCAAATGATGACGATGTTAATCCAACTCCATGCTGTGAATGATGGTGAGAAAAAGTTCCGATAATTTATAGATATGCCAGTTAGTGTTCTAGATGCTGCTGATGTTGCTTTCCTCTCTCTCTCTTGATGATGTTGTAGAATACCCTTCTTATTAAGGGGGAGTGTTGAAATATTGTAACTACAAAGAGTATTCTGTTTATTATTCAGTTATTATTAATTAGATCAATCCCCTTTTGTGGATTGATCATGTTGGGATTTGTAAAAGATCAAAACCCCTTTTCTGGATTGGTCAAACCCTAATTATTATGCTGCTAATTAAGAAGTCGGCCCCCAGGCCTAAGTAAAGTGGTTTTAACCACTAAGTGAAGAAGTCGGCCCTGCTTGATGAAGAGACACCACCCTAACATCTACCATCTAATATAAATAAGAGTGGAAGGCACCTCGTTAGCTCACTCACTCAAGTCACTCATTTAGTGTGCTATTTTGAAGGAAGCTGGATTTTCCAGTTGCCAAAAGAAGGAAGAGAGAGGCACAGTGCTCAGTGTTGGATATTCTCTAGTGTTTGGTTTATTATCTTGACATTGTATTGGCAATATATATTAAGGAAGTTTTTGCTAGGTTTTCTTCCCCTTGAGGGTTTCCCAGGATAAATGATGTGTATCTTGTGATTGTGTTTCTCTCAGTGATCCTGCATATGCTATTATTGTCTAGTAAATTGAAAAGAAACTTAATAGCTTCTCTAAAATTAACAAAGGAAACCTCTTCAAAAACTAATTTCTTTTCTGTAATCCTATTGAAAATAGGCTCCAAATCTAAGTTAGAAATGTAAATTTTACCATTTTCCCAGTCCATTAGAAGTTTGGAGTCACCAAAGACTTGTAGCCTCTTAACCTGTCTATCCATTGCAACCTTAAAGTAGGATCCAGAGGGCATAGTTTGGCTCTATTGTTTGTGCCCAAACCTGCCCCATACTTTCGTAAAATGTAATTTGCATTACCTAGATAAAGAATGGCCCCAACTCCACAAGTTCCTAGAGTACGCTGGCATGCTCCATCAAAAAATTATGAAGGCTAAGTGCGATCTATAATCGGTTCTTGAAGGCTTCTTGGAACAATGTTCTTTGGTTGCTTCCTTCCTTCCCCATAAGAGACTCTAATGTGATGTGCAAGTATTCCTAACTTTTCCTTCTTATATTCAAAAATCAACTTGTTTTTGGTTAACCAGATGCCCTGTAACACATACCTTGGTAGTGCTCTATGCGAGGAAACATATTTATCAGTCATCCAAAATTCCATACATTCCAACAGATTTAATTTATCCGATTGAATTTGTAATTTGAAAATATTGAGAATTTCCATTCATACAACTTTGGTGAATTGGCAGTAAATGAATGAATTATATTACAAGTGAACAAATTATATTTAAAGTTTGCCTTGTATTTTGGAACGTTGAAATTGTACTAAGTGGAAAAATTAAAATGCATGCCCAAGATTCACTGTAGCGCCATAAATTGTTTTATAAGTTTTAAGATGGATTTAGATATATGGTAAATTTACCTATGTCATATTTTAAAGTACAATTGAATATTTCTTTCATGCGCCGAGATTTGGGATTTGATGTAAATTTGAAGGAAACATTGCCTTAGAGTAAAATGCACACCCTAGTCTCCATTTTGACCCAAATGGAGTGGTTCAACTTGTAGAATGTGTAGTTTGTGATATTATAGATGTCTATAACATTATATTGGAATTTGGTGAAGGGTGAAATATACATTTTGGTTTGGGTTACATGCTTGAACTAATATGTATTGTTACATATACAACTATGAAATGTTTTATAATGATAAATAATAGATTAATGATTCCAGAAGTGAAATATTATGGTTGTGGACTGCTGTTGTATATGAATATACCCAATAGGGTTGCATATTGTTCTTGCATATTACGGTTTAAGACTAGGGTTGCATGTAATTTGTAGTTGCTAAAGGTAAATAGACTGCTTAGAATTTTTGTTGTTCTATTAAGAACCAACCACCTTAATAATGGGTAGGGAAAAACAAACATAATTGGTACAGACTTAAGCCAATTCCCACTTCAGTATGGAAATTTTGAAGATCCATGTTTAATGTAAATTGAAAATTTTTACCTCATTTACTTAAGGTTTATGATATCTATTTCCCATGAAATTTGAACCTCATCACTAAATATAAAATATTAGCTGTAGAAGAATATATTTCACTTATGTAAAACCAAGATCACTAGTTAACTGAAGAAAACAAACACTCAAATAATGTACTTTATTACTGAGTTTTGGTCAAAAGGGTGGATAAATCCCCCTTAAACCTAACCCTAGATATATTTGCGTATATTAAAAGTGACAACATTAAAATGCACCCCAAAGCTTCCTTGTAGCTCCAATTTTTTTTTTATAGGTTGTAAGATAGAGTTAAATATATTGTGAATTTACCTATGTCATCTAAATTTCAATGGAAAAATGGGGTAGGTTTCTTTCATGCACCTAGATTTGGTATTTCATGTAAATTTGAAGGAAAAACTCACTTAGAGTAAAACGCACGTCCTAGCCTCAATTATGACCCAAATTTGAGGGGTTCAACTTGCAGAAGATGTAGTTTATGATTTTACACCGGTCTATGAACTTATATTGGAATTTTGCAGACATAGACCTACTTGATGTGCATAAAGGCTAAAAATTTCCTTGTAAAACCAAAGGGCCAAATTGTTAAAGTTGGTTATATGAAATTGTACACTCAAAGTTGGTTAAGGCTCCATATTTTAAGATTTAAGTTGTAAATTGATAATTGATAATTGTATTATTTATTATTTGTTTGTACAATTAATAGTGCATTTACACTCCAAAAAATATGATTTCTATGCACAAAGATTCACGACATTTAGATGAATCAGAAGATGGTGGGTTATGAGAGAAACCAAGGTCAATTTTGTATTCTCAGTCATAAAAGACTCTTATGTGCAAAAATAGGCAAGAGATGCCTAGTAAAATCCTCAGAATGCACAACATGTTTGTTAAAAGTAATCCAAGGTTGTATTATACCTTAGATTTGAGTTGTGCAATTTGCTAGGGGAGTGGTTTATCATAGTAGACTTGTTCATGTTGTTTATTTTACAATTGAAATTTTAAAGAGGGTTGTTGTGCAAAAGAGGCGAAGTTTGCCTTGAAATTTGCAAGGCCTAAACTATACTAAGTGAAAAAATTAAAATGCACACCCAAGCTTCCTTGTAGCTCCAATAATTGTTTTACAAGTTGTAAGATGTAGTTAGATAAACGGTAAATTTACCTATGCATATAAAGTTAAATTGAAGAACAATGGAGGTTTCTTTAATGCACCTAGATTTGGTATGTCATGTAAATTTGAAGGGAAAGTTGCCTTAGAGTACAATGCACGCCCTAGTCTTAATTTTGACGCAAATGAAGTGGTTCAACTTGTAGAAGGTGTAGTTTGAGATTTTACACTTGTCTATAGACTTGTATTGTCATTTTCAGACATAAACCTACATGATGTGTATAAAGGCTAAAAATTCCCTTGTAAAACTAAAGGGAAAACATGTTAAAGTTGGATAGATGAAACTACACATCCAAAGTTGGAAAAGACTCCATAATTTAGGATTTAAGTTGTAAATTGATGATTGCATTATTTGTATCTTGTTTGTACAATTAGTGGTGCATTTACACTCCAAAGAGGATGATTTTTATGCACAAAGATTCACGACATTTTGATTAATCAGAGGATGGTGGGTTATGAGAGAAACCAAGGTCAAAAATCATTTTCAGTCATAAAAGACTCTTCTGTGAAAAATTAGGCAAGAGATGCATAGTAAAACCCTTGGAATGCACAAACTACTTGTAAAAAGTAACCCAATGTTGTATTATGCCTTAGATTTGAGTTGTGCAAGTTGCTAGGGATGTGGTTTATCATAGTAGACTTGTTCATATTGTTTATTTTGAAATTGAAAGTTTAAAAAGGGTGGCTGTGAAAAAGAGGCAAAGTTTTCCTTGTAATTTGCAAGGTCTAAATTGTACTAAGTGACAAAATTAAATTGCACGTCCAAGCTTCCCTGTAGCTTCAAAAATTGTTTTATATGTTTTAAGATGGAGTTAGATAAATGGTAAATTTACCTATGCATCTAAAGTTAAATTGAAGAATATGAGAGGTTGTTTTCATGCACTTAGAATTGAGATTTCATGTAAATTTGAATGCAAAACTGCCTTGGAGTCAAATCCACGCCCTAGTCTCAATTTTTAGCCAAATTTAGTGGTCCAACTTGCGTAAGGTGTAGTTTGTGATTTTACACCTCTCTATAAAATTATATTGTAAATTTCAGATATAAAACTACCTCATGTGCATAAAGGATACAAATTACCTTGTAAAACCAAAGGGACAAATTGTTGAAATTGACTATATGAAACCGCAAGGTCTAAACTATACACTCCAAAAAGGATGATTTCTATGCACAAAGATTCATGACATTTTGATGAATCAGAGGATGGTGGGTTATGAGAGAAACCAGGGTCATTTTTGTATTTTCATTCATAAAATACTCTTCTGTGCAAAAATAGGTAAGAGATGCCTAGTAAAACCCTTGAAATGCACAACATGTTTGTAAAAAGTAACCCAAGGTTGTATCATACCTTAGATTTGAGTTGTGCAAGTTGTTGGGGGTGTGGTTTATCACGATATACTTGTTCACGTTGTCTATTTTTCAATTGAAAGTTTAAAAATGGTGGTTGTGCAAAAGAGGCAGAGTTTGCCTTGTAATTTGCAAGGTCGAAACTATACTAAGTGACAAAATTAAAATGCACACCCAAGCTTCCCTGTAGTTCCAAAAATTATTTTATAAGTTGTAAGATGGAGTTGGATATAGTGTAAATTCACCTATCTCATCTAAAGTTCAATTTAAGAACGAGATAGGTTATTTCATGTAACTAGATTTGTTATTTCATGTAAATTTGAAGACAAAACTGCGTTGGAGTAAAATGCATTCCCTAGAGTGGCTCAACTTGTAGAAGGTGTAGTTTGTAATTTTACACATATCTATAAACTTATATTGACATTTTCAGAAAGAAATCTACCTAGTGTGCATAAAGACTACAAATTCCCTTGGAAAACCAAAGGACCAAATTGTTAAAGTTGACTATATGAAACTGGACACCCAAAGTTGGACAAAGCTCCATAATTTAGGATTTAAGTTGTAAATTGGTCATTACAATATTTATAACTTGTTTGTACAATTAGTAGTTCATTTTCACTCCAAAAATGATGATTTTTATGCACAAAGATTCACGACATTTTGATGAATCAGAGGATGGTGGGTTATGAGAGAAACCAAGGTCAGTTTTGCATTTTCAGTCATAAACGATTCTTCTGTGCAAAAATAGGCAAGAGATTCCTAGTATAACCCTCAGAATGCACAACATGTTTGTAAAAAGTAACCCAAAGTTGTATTATACCTCAGATTTGAGTTGTACAAGTTGTTGGGGGTGTGGTTTATCATAATAGACCTGTTCACGTTTTCTATTTTCAATTGCAAGTTAAAAAATGGTGTATGGGGACAAATTTTTCCTTGTAATTTGCAAGGTTGAAACTGTACTAAGTAACAAAATTAAAATGCACGCCCAAGATTCCCTATAGATCCAAAAATTGTTTTATAGGTTGTAAGATGGAGTTTAGATACAGTGTAAATAGGTGTGCTTGTTTAATCATATACAATATAGCAATGTTGTCACCCAACCATAGGACGAAGCCACCTCCGAGCACCTTAACCTTGACATAGAATAATTCTGGAAGCAAACCCTAGGCCTAATAGCCAATCAAGGTAGCGTATCACTCTTCAGAGTTAGCATACCAAGCAGAAATTCCAAACCATAAACAAGAGAGAGTCCAAGACTGAAACCAAAAATACAAGTTGAGTAGCTTCAGATGCAACTACTCTCCAGACTTGCGTACAACTAAATTTCTATAGTTGCGAGCTGTTTGTGTCCAAATGAGCTCTGATGTCCTGTATTTATACAGCTCCTCCTTAGCTGTCTGGGCCAACTTATTTTGGAGGCTAAAAACTCAATATTAAATATTTCCTTTAGCCAACTTGTCTTCTAGGGTTATGGCCAATGCTCTAGGGTTTCTTCTTGCTTCCCAAAATATTCTATTCTTGTCAGAGTTACATGTGGAGGTTAATACCTCCTGCAACTACCATAATATCAACATTCCCTCCTATATAGGGAGGTATTGAAGGCAATGGTCTTGAGCACAAACATACCATTCAACTAGTAGCATCATCATATCCATATAGGCTATCTCATGATTAGATCATGAGCACCATCATCACTATCAATATCATCTGATAGCATCAAATGCATCATCTCTCGAAGCCATACTCCATATGAGTAATCAAGCATGATGTTGAATAAGTCACTCACTCCACAAATTGATACAAAAACCATTTTTCTAATCCGAACATATATCCTAGAATAATAAATATTCCAACAGATGTTGGAAGCCACACCATGGGCTACAAGGACTATTCCTCTAATACAGACATACATCCTAGAAGAATAAATGTCCTGGACCATTTTTCATCTAGAGAATGTGTGTCCATCAACACATTAACTATCCATCTAGCTAATAATCATTTTCAACACTACTGATAGTCTATATGAAAACCAGAACAATTTCATTCATTAGAACACAAATGTCTCTATCCATAGTAGTACACAACTACTATTCAATGGTACACAACCAAACCAAGTAGCACACAACTACTTAATCATCGACACATAGTCACAATGAATGGAACACATCCACCATAGTAGAATACATCTATTGTCCATAGACATACAGTCTCCATAGAAATCATATCATATGATATCAACCTGCATAAAAAAATATCATGATATAAACTGAGTCATCTGGGCATTATTCCACTCACATCTATGATATCTGGAAGAGCATCTTCCCTCAGAATGTAAAACATTAGCCATGGGATATCTAGACTATTCTTCTTAGGCATAGAAGTAAAATTGTCCTTGATTTCTAAGCCTGGACCATTCACCTAACTGGGCCATTTCTCCGACACTAGTCATAGTGCAACCTAGAGAGAATGGGACATCCCTAGGGAATTACTGTCCTTGATTGTTGAACATGGACCATTCACCTAACTGGGCCATTTCTCCAACACTAGTCACAGTGCAACCTAGAGAGAATGGGTCTGCACTAGGGAATTACAGTCCTTGATTGTTGAACATGGACCATTCACCTAACTGGGCCATTCCTCTGGAACTAATCATAGTGCAACCTGGATAGAATGAATCTGCCCTAGGGAATGACTATCTGGACCATTTCCTAATGGAAATGACCATCTTGCACCAACCTCCAAAATAGACCATTCTTTGAAACTGCTCACAACTGTGAACTTCAAAAGAATGACTACCCGACGAGGTGGACCGTTCTACTTGACCACTACTCATAGTGATTGCCAAGAAGAATGAATTTCCTAGACCATTCCCCGACACTGGCCACAAGGGGAATCAATCTCTATGGTACATCAACAATCTATCGAACCATTTTCATTACGAAAATGACTGTCCGATATGGACCATTTTCCGAACTGGAAAATGCATGTCCCTCATAAATCTCAAACCACTTTTCGAAGTGGAAAGGAACTGCTCATCTTGGACCATTTTTCAAACTAAAAAATGACTATCCATAAATCAATAATACATCAGTGCTCCCTCCCAACCTAGGAGTAATCTCTTCCTTTTTCAATAAGGAAGTCGTCTCCACGAGACCCAACCCGTTTCTTAAGTACGCAAGCCTTTTCATCTTGGACAGAGGATTTACCAAAATATCTTCTATCTGCTCATCTGTGGAGATATATTGGAGAACCACTTCTCTTTTCTGGACTTCATCATAGAGAATGCAATTCTTTATCTCAATGTACTTCGGTCTGTCATGGAACACTGGTTTTCTTTAAAGGCTTCATATAGCTTTGATCATTACAATATATCATGTTCGAATTCAACACTTCTGTTTCCTGCTAGCTCATGACGTTGTGACAAGGCTCAAACTGAAACATATCCAAGTAGCACTTCTTCTATCATCATGAGAGTTTTCCATGGATTAACAATCCATCATCCCAGACTTCTGAGTAACTATTCTGATACACTATCTCTATCATAGAAAGTTTTCACCACGCTTATGCTGTATATGAGATACTCTGCATCAATTTGTTTGAATCCATACAAGGTCTTCTTATATCTGCATACATGGGTCTCTTTCTGGTATAAGATTCTTTCTCACTTGCTTTATTGGGAAGACCAATCTTTTACATGTAAATTCCAATCCATGGATACTACAAGAGGTATATCTGAAACAAACTGTTGTCATAGTGTTCTCCCTCCTTTTGGAAGAACTTATGAATCTTGAAATGCTTCCATTCATAAGTATTTTTCACACTGTTCTTTATCATAACTTCAATTTCTTCTGCTTGATTTCTTCTTAGAGAGTTCAAACCAAGCTGGTAGTCTTTGTGATTCTCGGTATAATAACTGGTTATTCTGGCTTTTTCTTTCTTTCTTGGAATCTTCATGTTCTTCCTCATGTTTCTCTTTAGCTCTTGGGTCCATGGAGTCTTCTATAGATTCCATGCCTTGAATATTCCACTCCTTCCTTTCATCATAGGATCATGGATGTAGATGGAAAACCAAGGATACTTTAAGTCTTCTTTTCAAAGAATACTTCTTCTAAAGTCAAACTAAACACGTGTTGCTTTTCATGGCTACTACTTTCAATGGGAACATGGATAGATACTTCATAATCCTCAATGGATCATATTATTTAGGATTAAATCCCTCCTAATCCTTGCTTCATACATGAATGAATTCTCTTCTTTTGGAATTCCGTAATCATATCCCTCCATCTAAGATAGTCCACACTTCCGTCTGCATTCTTATTACCTTCTACAAGGTGTCACAAGTCTTTTTCTAATTTCCTCTGTTTTGGCTTCTTCTGGGTCTCTTTAGGTTTGATTCTAATTTTGACTTATCTGGCAGTTGTTACTTATATAATAGCTTCCACATGGATTTTTACCATATATTGTCAACATACTTAATCTTTTCATGTGTATTTATTGACTTGTAGTCATTGTAATAACAATCCTTATCCTTTTATTCTTCCATAGGTATTGTTTCCCTTGAACATATTTTCTTCTAAGAAATAGATATACATGATATGTACATGAACTATGTAAACATGATATATACAAGACCTTTGAAGAATATTGTTACCCTGACTTAGAAGAAGAAGTTTGTTTTATCCTTCCTGACTTTCTTTGAGGGTTCCCTTTCTTCGACAACTGTTGCTTCGTCTGCTTCCTTCCTTTTATTTAACTCAGGATAGTGGTTCCTGTAGTGACCATATTTTTGATAGTTGAAGCATTGTATCTTTGACATATCCTTTTCTTGGTTTGGTTTCTTCCTTGAGCCAAACTTCTTCTTATTCCTAAAATTCTTGAACGTTGCTGTGAAAGCTAGATCATCGTATTCCTTTTGGGATTTCTCTTTTGTGTTAGTCCTTGATTATTCTTGTGCACAACAAGTCCAAAGTTATTCAAATGTGGGATACTCCTTTCCTGTGTTCATGCTTGCGGTAAATTTATCCCATGTCTTGGGAAGACCATTGAGTACTATATTTATCGGTTCCTTCTCTAAAATGATTTCTTCAATAGCTTGTAGTTGATCTATTAACTAAGATATTCTCACAAGGTATGATGTTGTGCTGTCATCATCATTCATTTTCATGTCACAGAGCTCATTCTTCAGACTCATTACTTGTCCGATGTTTCTGAATGAGAAGAGGTTAGTTAGGGCATCATACATCTTCTTAGATGAGTAAGGATGAGAGATGTAGGGTATCGAGTGGTGTTTTACAGAGTTCACTATGATACTCATGGCATTGATGTCATTGTCTTTGAACTTCTCCATAACTGCAACGTTCTTAGGTTCCTTCTCTTTTCCTTCTTCAAACTGTGGTTCCATGATTTTTCCTTTCACGATATCCAACACTTTATTCTTAGCAAGGATGAGATCAATCCTTGTCTTCCATACTCTGAATTTAGAAGCCCCTTCTAACTTGTTTTTAGACTTCATAGAGTAGGTCATCGCTGCTTTGAATTGGTCAACCTTTGACTTTGACCAAAAACTCAAACTTGATGAGAGTACCAGAAGGTGCGCTAGGTTAGGGTACACTAGGCTATCCAGAAATTAGGTCAATCTCTTCACTTAAGGTGCCTCAACAAGAGGTTTAGGGTTTCGTTGCTGCAACAAAAACTTTGACTACAACTACCACTGTAACTGAGAAAATACTCCCAATCTATCTTCTAGTGGTTAGACTGTTCGAAGATAGTATGGGCCCATAACTTGTTAGAAATAAAAGGTGTGCTTGTTTAACCATAGACAATATAGCAATATTGTCACCCAACCATAGGCCGAAGCCACACCCAAGCTCCTTAACCTTGACATAGAATAATTCTGGAAGCAAACCCTAGGCCTAATAACCAATCAAGGTAGCGTATCACTCTTCAGATTTAACATAGCAAGCAGAAAGTCCAAACCATAACCAAGAGAGAGTCCAAGACTGAAACCAAAAATAAAAGTTATAGCAGCTTCAACTGCAGCTACTCTCCAGACTTGCGCACAACTAAATTTCTGCAGTTGCGAGATGTGTGTGTCCAAATGAGCTCTGGCATCCTGTATTTATACTACTCTTCCTTAGCTGTCTCGACCGACTTCTCATTCTAGAGGATAAAAAATCAATATTAAATATTTCCTTTAGTCGACTTATCTTCTAGGGTTATGTCCAATGCTTTAGGGTTTCTTCTTTCTTCCCAAAATATTCTATTCTTGTCAAGGTTACACGTGGAGGTTAATACCTCCCGCATCTACCATAATATAAACAATATTATACCTTATATTTGAGTTGTGCAAGTTGTCGGGGGTTTGGTTTATCATACTAGACCTGTTCATGTTTTCTATTTTCAATTGCAAGTTAAAAAATGGTGTATACAAAGTTTGCCTTGTAATTTGCAAGGTTGAAACTGTATTAAATAACAAAATTAAAATGCACGTCCAAGCTTCCTTGTAGATCCAAAAATTGTTTTATAGGTTGCAAGATGGAGTTTAGATACAATGTAAATTTACCTATATCATCTAAAGTTCAATTGAAGAATGGGATATATTGTTTTCATGCACCTAGATTTGGTATTTCATGTAAATTTGAAGACAAAAACGCCTTAGAGTAAAATGCACACCCTAGTCTCAATTTAGACCCAAATTGAGTGGTTCCAATTGCAAAAAGTGTAATTTGTGATTTTAAACATGTCTATAAACTTATATTGACATTTTCAGACAAAAACCTACCTGGGGTGCATAGATGTTAAAATTTATCTTGTAAAACCAAAGGGTCAAATTGCTAAAGTTGGCTATATGAAACAACAAACCCAAAGTTGGCTAAGGCTCCATAATTTAGTATTTAAGTTGAAATTGATCATTCCAATGTTTATAACATGTTTTTAGAATTAGTAGTGCATTTACACTAAAAAATGATGATTTCTATGCACAAAGATTCACGACATTTTGATGAATCAGAGGATGGTGGGTTATGAGAGAAAGCAAGGTCAATTTTTCATTTTTAGTCATAAAAAGACTCTATTGTGAAAAAAGATTTTGTTATTTACAAGGTCAAACCTGTACTAAGCGAGGACATTAAAATGCCTTCCTAACTTCCCTATAGATCATACATTGTTTTAAAGGTTGTAATATGGATTTAGATATATTGTAAATTTACATATGTCATTTAAAGTGCAATTTAAGAACATGAGAGGTTGCTTTTGTTGATTAAGGTTGGTTGTCATTGATGTCAACCCTTGAAGAAAGACCCACAACACAAAGGTTTGGGTAATGGACCCAAGATTGTTTGATGTAAATATGACTCATTATTATCTTGTCATGGTTGATAAGAAGTAAATATGGATGAACTCCAAAGTGGTCCCCTTATGGTGAAAGCCCTCACCGGAAGACGCTTTGCGGAGTAAGAGAACCCATTCTTAATTGTGGAATAATGAGATGAAGGACATTGAATTTTTCAAGTAAACTATCCTAGATGTATAGTGCTTTTCATTCCATTTCTGGTGGTATGTAGAACGCCACATAACTCCTCACGGTTAGAGAGTTATGGCCATGAGAAGTTGGAGACCCCAGGTTTGGGTAATGGACCCAAGTTTATTTGATGGGTAAAGGTATGAGTTATGATATATTTTCAGACAATACTATTCTATATGGATAGTACATCTCATGCCATTTCTGGTAGTATGTGGAACGCCACATAACTCCTCACGGTTTGAGATTTATGGCCTTACGAAGTTGGAGGACCCTCACATATCATCTAGAAGCCCCAAAAGGTCAAAGTAGTCAAAGTGGTTTAAGGGATTTTAAAAGGTAAATAATAAAGTGAAGTGATGAGTGTACTATAATTCAAAGTGAATACAAAATAAATTATTGAAATAATAAATTTAATGGAGAAATTAGAAGTGGGTTAACCCTAAAATAAGGAAAATGGGGCCAAGTGACCTAGAATATGTTTTTAAGGAAGCTACTTGGAGAGTACAAATAAGAGGCAAGGCTCTATCATTTTAATAACACTTGAGAATATTGAATATCTATATGTTTCTGAGGTAACCAAGGATATCTAAGCCGAAATTCTGAGGAAAGGTGAAGAAAATAAGGCTGAAATGCAAGGAAGGATAAATTCTTTTGATGGTGCTTTCTAAGGTATGTTATTTACAGGTCATCTCACCATTTTATCTATAACTTTTTTTCTATAATGATTCAAACCATGAAATTTCTATTCCATTGACAAAACATATCCAAGTATCTGTGGTAAAAAATTCATCTTTTGGGTCGTTTTATTTTTGGAGTTACACTCCTTGGAAAATAGGGCTTGTGGCTAGTCCTGAACTAGTCAAAAACATGTGTTTC
Organism: Picea engelmannii; assembly: GCA_009831015.1. Taxonomy (NCBI): domain Eukaryota; kingdom Viridiplantae; phylum Streptophyta; class Pinopsida; order Pinales; family Pinaceae; genus Picea; species Picea engelmannii. The sequence goes on from ML807863.1 coordinate 227,758, forward strand.
GGGTAAAAACATCATAACTTCTTCATAACAGATCCACATTCAGTGAAACCAAATGTGTTGGTTAGGTTACAATCTATAGTATTATTTTTAATAGTTTCATATCATTTAAACAAATATTTCGTGCGGGACACACTCTACAAGGTCGCTCTCTAGAATAAGCCAGAATTCAACAAGGTATGCCATTTTTTCTATAACTCCTTTTCTAAGAGGTTCCAAGTAGTGAAACTTGGAGGAATTGCATAAAACACATTTAAGAACATTGTATATCAGTTTCATATATTTATACATTACAAGTACAAAGTTATTATTACTTCAAGCTAGGATTGTTGACTAATCCAAAACCAAGCATGTGAGACTAAAGACAAGTTTGATGAAAATGATAGTCTCTTGTTGTTAAAGTTAAGGAAGGTTTGCAGGAATGTGATCATATACAACGGGTCTATTACAGAGCTACAAATCATATTTGGATGATGAAATTGATGAGGGCTTTTGGTTGAGGTACATGTTGAGTACATGGTTGAGACAAGTAGTTGATGAGTTGGCACATACATGAGGTGTATAGTTGATGATGTTGGTACATATTGATGAGTATTTGACACATTATTGGTACATACTTGGTACATGGTTGGATGCACTTGTTTATGGTATAGGTTGATTACAGGTTGGTGCATGGTTGATGCACTTGTTTATGGTACAGGTTGATTACAGGTTGAGGTACAAGTTGATGCATAGTTGATGCATGGTTCAGATTTATTGGTACAGGTTTACAGTGGTATATCTCACAGTGACAAGTTGACAGTGGTTCCATCATTCTACTTCTACTTCAGGGTGGCAGGACGGGGCAAGTACAGGTGGTTGTAGCCATCTTTCGGTTGTAGACGGAGAACATAGGGGGTTGTAGCCTCCTTCTGGTTGTAGCCGAAGAATTAGGGAGTTGGAGCTTCCCTCAGGTTGTAGCCTAAGAATCTAGGGGGTTGGAGCCTCCTTCCAGTTGCAGCTGGAAAACAAAGGAAGTTGGTGCTTCCAATGAATGTAATTCTTCAAGACATATAAGAAAAAACATTTCGTGGTTTTCTCCCGATTTGCATTTCCACGTAAAACACTGGTGTATTGTGTATGTGTGCGATTGTTCTTTTCTTATTGCTCATTATTGGATAATAATACTACTTTGATATAACACTTGGATTAATTTGGATAAAAAGGATTATAATTGCACTGTTACTGATTCACCCCCCCCTCTCAGTAATCCAACAATTGGTATCAGAGAAGGTTCCTTCAGAAATTAGTTTAACCATTGAAAGGTAGATCATGGAGAGTACCAACTCATATAAAAATGGAATACCACAGTTTGAAGGACATAAGTATGCTTTTTGGAGCATAAGGATGAGGACATATATATAGGCACATGGATTTCAAGTTTGGTAATCAATTGTAGATGGATACACAACACCAACAGTTCCACCAACAAATGACAAAGAAACAAAACTCAGTGAGAAGAATTCCAAATCCACAAATGCACTTTTGAATGGTCTCAGTGATACAATATTCACCAAATTTGCACACTGTAAATCCACTAAAGAGATTTGGGCCAAGCTTCAAAATATTTATGAAGGAGATACAAAAGTCAAAGCAACAAAGCTTCAGACTTACAAAGGTCAGTTTGAACAACTAAAAATGAAGGAAGACGAAGATATCGCAACCTACTTCTTATGAGTCAATGAAACAGTGAATGCAATCATAGGATTGGTAGAAGAAATTGAAGAATTTGTAATTGTTCAAAAGATACTAAGATATCTTCCTATGAGATTCAACCCTAAGATATCAACACTAGAAGAAAGATCGGATCTGGACTCATGGACGAACTGCATGAAATCTTCACAGCATATGAAATGAGAACTAAGCAGGAAAATCGATATGTAAAAGAAGCAGCCTTCAAGGCATCCAAAAGATCAAAGCAAAAGAAAAATGAACAAGAATAATATAGCAACAACAGTGATGCCTCAAAAGATGATGAAGAAGTGGCCAACTTCGTCAAAAGACTGAACAAGGGAACCAACGATAGGTATAGAGGAAAGCTCCCTTTAATTTGTTTTAATTGTGATGGTATTGGTCATTTTGCTAACAAATGTCTTCATAAGAAAAAGAGAAATGATGAATTTTACTCAAAAGGAAAACACACATATAAAGGAAAAAGACCAAAGAAGACATCTCATCATCAGATGAATATGAAGTCAGTGACAATGAGACAAGAAGAGTTCTATTCATGGCAGTAAAATACTCCGACAAAGAAGAATTCAAAGAAGAATATGAAGAAGCCGAAGAAGAATGTGAAGAAGTTGAAGAAGAAATTGAAGAGGCAAAAGTTGACTATCGAGAAGAATTAAAGTGTGCCATAGAAGTTATTAGAAGAGAAAAGAATAAAAACAAGAAACTACAAGCAGAACTAGACAAGGAAAATGACACTCGAGAACTAGAACAAATGATCACAAAATTGAAGGTTCAAATAGAAGAAGATAAAAGAATTGAAGAAGAACTCAAAGAAAAACTAGAAGAAAAGGACAAGATCATTGGAAACTTGGAAGCAGAGGTTGTGACACTAAGAAAGGATATTCAAAAGAAAAATATGCAGAATAGCTCAGAAGTTCTGGATGACATTATCGACAGTCAAAAATCTCATCTTGACAAGTCCAGACTTGGATACAATCAAATAGAAAAAGGATCAAGATCCAAAAAAACATAGAAAGAAACAAATACAAAGATCTATGCAGAAACAATCAAAGAGGATAGGAAGATATACAAGGAAGATTACAGGGACACTCCTCCACCAAGAAGATTTAGATTTTAGAATCAACAACAGACAAATAGGCCTAAAAAAGAAGAAGGATTCATAAGAGCACCTCCTTTTACAAGATCTTCAGCTCCCAGGTATCAAACTATATTTTTTGGTTTATGTTATGCATGTAATAATTTTGGACATAAAGCTATGAATTGCAGAGCTAACAACAAGAATAGTAACAACTTTGAGAGTGATACACAAAGAAATTATTCAAGAAGACCTAGTGAAACACAAAGAAGAAGTTACAATAGGTTTGAATATTTGAGCATTGAAGTGGAATGTTACAAATGTAATAGTTTTGGGCACATGGCCAAGGATTGAAAAATGACAGTCCCTCCTAAAGATCCTCAAAAGAATAACAACAGTTACAGACAAGAACCTCAGAAAATGACACGGATAAGAAAGCAAGATCAGTATAACAATGACAAATGCGCAGTCGCTCTACAAGATAAGCAGAAGAAACACGGTTGGTATGTTGATAGTGGATGTTCAAAACACATGACAAGTGATAACGACAAATTTCTTACATTACGAAAAGAAAAAAATGGATCAGTCTCCTTCGTAAATGATAATTTATCCAAAATCATTGGAGAAGGCACCGTCTGAATTGGGAACAAGAATGAAAAGGCACAAAATGTTCTACTGGTAGAAGATATGAAACATAATATTTTAAGTGTGAGTCAAATGTGTGACCAAGGTCATAAACTTACTTTTGATTCAGAAAAGTGTGAGATAAGAAAAGAAGGTTCAGGGAAATTGGTCGGTACAACTGCAAGAACTTCAAACAATATATATGTGTTAAGTGAAAATGGAAATGAAAAGTGTTTTCTAGGAAAGGAATATGAAAGTTGGCTATGGCACAGAAGAATGGGTCACATGCATTTTGATAGCCTTGTCAAAGTCAACAAAAGAGAAGTAGTCAGAGAAATGCCCCAGATCACAAAACCAACCAACACGTTATGCAAGCATTGTCAACAAGGAAAGCAAACAAAGGACAGGTTCAAATCAAAGGAATATTCAACAACAAGACCACTGGAAATTGTGCACATTGATCTAGTTGGACCAACTACAACAAATGTCTTAAAAGATGAAAAATACTTTATGTTATTAGTTGATGATTATACAAGAATGACTGCAGTTTGCTTTCTCAAGAACAAGTCAGAAGCTTTTGAAAACTTCAAGATCTATAAGGAAATGGTTGAAAATGAGACGGATTCAAGAATAAAATGCTTGAGATCTGATAATGGAGGAGAGTTCACTTCAAAGGAATTTATGTACTACTGTAGCAGCCATGGAATAAAAAAGCAATTCTCCGTTGCTAGGACACCTCAACATAATGGAGTTGTTGAAAGAAAGAACAAGACAGTACAAGAAATGGCTCGAACAATGCTAATGGATTACAAATTGACAGATATATTTTGGACACAGGCAGTGCATACAACAGTTCACATTCAAAACAGAGTAATGCTCAGAAACAACACTGATAAAACTCCCTACGAGCTATGGAAAGGAAGAC
>ML807864.1:23975-36419 GCA_009831015.1 Picea engelmannii
TTTATTTATTTATTTATTTGGAAATAAACCCCTTTGAATATGCGATGGCATGTTATATTTTGATTAAACTTGGGATGAAACCATTGTGGAAATGCATTAAATAACCAACTTGTTAATACTACCATATATAAGTGGAAATATGAATAAATGCATTATTATGAATATGGAAGGCGATATAGAAGTACATATAATTGGATCTATTATTCTTTCTCGTCCTCGGTATGGTTAAGATTATTCCTTCTCGTCCTCGGTATGGTTAAGAAGAGTCAAACTTTACACTGCACATCTAGTCGTTTAATGCATGGAATCTGGGATTTGGATCTTGAGCCACAATTTAGGTGAATCAGAAGGCAAGCCCAGACGAACAGTCACATTGGATTTGACGAGCAGAAATGGTTGCCATGCCGATCGAACTCGATGCACAACCGATGGAGTTTGGTTCCATAGGTTGATTTTGGAATAATCTTAGAAATGCTCTCATGTTGTCTGAAAGAAAGTTTTTATCATTGGAGGCTATACCGTCTCGACTGAAATTATTCTCCTCGACAGGACTTGTGATCGACTTGCATAACTCCAAAAAAATTGTGTGCAGCTATTGTGCAAAATACAGATGCATCTTTGATGATTTTACAGTCCTATGGATAGAGAGCCCGAAAATCTCAGTTCGACATCAAAACCCTAACAAACAATGATATGAATTCTAGTGTATCTGACTAAGATCTAACAAACATCTGTGAATGAGGGTAGCATAAATGCACAAGCATTTGGGCTCTTGAATACGCTTTGTCTGGATCTATAACTTCTACACTGGTTGTTGGAGATCGTGATTAAAAGAAGGTAACGAGAAACATGCTCATCATCATCATGTGGGATTGATCGAGACCTCCTCACAATGTCGAGGTAACGGGTGCACTTGGTAGTGACGAAACTTCAGTCGATGACGAGATGGACTTTGGCACTAAGTCGGGTACATTTTCAAAGAACAACGCAAGGTTTCGAAGCCCAACATTACTATAGCTGTGATAATGGTGGATAAGGATGACAATCATGGGAAACTTGATGCATTTATCTAGCACGGGATCCTTTTACAGAGATGCATGTTTAGCCGTTGTATGTCCGGAAATAAGAATAAGAAGAAATATGCTTAGTAACGATGCAAATAGAAGGGAATCAAGAGCGCGAGAAACTTATTAATTAGATATCTATGGCATTAATCATTTTTTCCGTTGTGTTCATTTTCTTTTAGACATTAATCAAATATTTTGTGTGTATATATATAACTAGCACAGTGACATAATTGTGACTGATTAACGCCGAAAGGCATATTTACTTGTTAAGAATGCAGTTGAGCCGTAGTGAAGAACGCAGTGGAGCCATCGTTGAAGAACGCAGTTGAGTTGTCGTTGAGCCATCTTGAAGAATGCAGTTATTAAGAGACACTTGACATCATATATTACTACGCTCTGCCCAATATGAAATGCCTAAGGAAAACAGACAGGTGAGGAAATTCGTGGTTAATAATCCAAACATGGTAATGTTAAACGTTAATCATTTAAACATGGCAATCATATAGTGCTATAGTAATTTCTTAATATAATTAGGTAAATATTAAAAAGTAAACAGGTTAACAGAGGCATTAAAAAATACAAGGAGATTATGAAGAGTAAATCACATTCATTGATTTGGGAGGACAACTAAGAATATTACAACATCTTTAATTGTTAGCCATTAGATTAGAATTTTAGATTAAAAGATGATTAATTGTGCCCATTGCCAATAGGTATATGCCTTTCGGCGTAATTAAAAGAGTTAAGACTTCTTCTTTTTTATGTATATGATTTTTTTTTCTATTATAAATCATATGATATAGTTCTTTTGACCCTTGTTGGTTTCCTATCAAATACAAGTGACTTGAAGTTACATAATAGGTGTGGAATAGGAGATGGGATGGACAGGTTTGCATTATGATCATACATGTCTAACTTTCAATCTCAAAGGTGGGTAGGACCTAGACCTAGGTTTCAGTTTCAGTTTTTGAAGCTATGCTATGATACCAAATGTAAATATTTAATAGTAAATTTCATTGCAATAATTTCCATGAATTTAATTCTCAAATTCCACATTTACAACATAGTTTAAATATTCATAACTTCATTCAAAGAAAAATAGTAAACTAGAAAAATACCAGTGGAAGATGTTGTCCTTTGAATTGTTTAAAATTGTCTACTACCAAAATCTTGAAAATGCCAACTAAGTATTTTCCTCCCAGCCAGCTAGGAACAGAGCCTTGTGGGCTTTCTAGCTCTAGAAAATCAAATTTCTTATTCCTCAAGCCCAAAATATCTCATGGGATTCTCTCATTCAATCTTTAACCAATCGATTGAGTTCCTTGACCTTCTCATCCTAAACCTGGCTAGTCATCTCGTGCTCATTAAATGTGTCCTTCACGCTATCCCTATTTATGTTTTTTTTTTTTTTCTATGTCTACCCCTCAATCTATTCTTTAAACCATTCACAATATATAAAGAAACTTTCCATGGAAAGGTCGCAAGTTGGAGAAAAAATGGGCCTTGGTCAACTGGGACAAATTTCCCAAACCAAACCTAAATGGGGGCCTTGGTCTTCGTGACTCGTGCATGCTAAATGAAGTCATGGGTGTTGAGATTCGGTAGCGTTGGATTAGGCATCCGAAAGAACTATGGGAGAGGTTATGGACGAAAAAATATGCTCCCCACATAAATGAGGCTCAACTCAACAGGATGACTGATGAGATTCTGGGTTCAAATATCTGGAGTGCAGAATGGTGAAATCGTCCTCTTGTCCAAGATCATGCTTTTGGGGAATTACGAAGTGGACAGGAAGCACTATTATAGTCAGATTCTTGGAAGCAATTTCCTCCTCTATAATCCTTGGAAAGAATGCATAACATTCATGCCCAAATGCCAAACGACGACATTCTCAAAGTTGTAGACCTCTAGAAGGATGAGCCCCTTCCTCCTCACTAGAGAACCTATAAATTCCTTCGGACTGATCCCAACTTATCAGGTGACTGTGACCTAAAGCCTTGGCAAGANCAAACGACGACATTCTCAAAGTTGTAGACCTCTAGAAGGATGAGCCCCTTCCTCCTCACTAGAGAACCTATAAATTCCTTCGGACTGATCCCAACTTATCAGGTGACTGTGACCTAAAGCCTTGGCAAGAATTAACCCCTTTGAGGAAGGTACACATTAGAGAGAGAGCAAACATCTTAAGATGAGGTCATTCTCCCATTGGATCCTTCACAATTACATCTAAGCATATAATCTAAAATTCTAGTTTCACCTTCAGCCCAAATAAAACATTTGGCATATTATTTGGAAGTCGCAGCTCTGGCCAAATATTTCCACCTTCCTTTGGATCCTGGTCCATAACCAAATACTTACTTGAGATAATATCCGAAAAAGATGTTTCATTGGGCCCTCATTTTGTACTCTCTGTGAACGTACCATGGAAATGATTACTTTCAATTAAGGTTTAATGGCAATTTCTCTAGATTGGATAGGTAATACCTCCGTGCTTTTTCCTGTGGTTCACTACCTGTATCTCATCTTCACCCTTTTTGATGGTCATTCTCCTTCCCTATCTTCGATCCTATTTTCTCACCTTCTGGTTCGCTTGCTCCCCTCCCTCTAGCTCTCAGGAATTCTCCTTGAATCCATGCCTCGAGAGCATGGCAAGCCCAAGCATGGCCCAGATTATTATCATTATTTAGCTTACCGTCACCGTCGTTCTCTCTCTCCTCTCAATGCCCAACTCACCCGACTTTCCTTCTACTCTTACTTCACCCTCTAGTGAATTACCTACCATCGCTCATGATCGGGAAGAAGAACTTTGGTGTCCAGTTCTACTTGAGGAAGAATTCCCCCCTGTTCTTCCTTAGGTTACTATTGAACCATCGGTGAATAATCTGAGTTTTTCGGTCACATCAGCTCCAGACGGTGGCCATCCTTCAGTCCAATCGCCCGAAGAGCAATGGGGTTTCCCTGTTATTGAATAGTTATATCCCATGGCCATTGAAGAATAATATCCCTCTGACACCTTCCACGACACCTTGACCGCACCAGAACAACCCGTGTAGCCTAACGTAGCACCCCTGTGTGAATTCTCAGCAGAGCAACTTCAAATCCTCTTGGACCAACTCTTCCGTCAAGAAATTCTCGGTAGTAGGCTGGATGCACTCTTTGATTCTCTTTCAGGCGAGCTTGTCAATCGACGTTTCCTCACCTACTGCTAGCCCTTCATCATCACTTTGGCTTGGACACAACCTCCTCTAGGCGATGGGAGCAACAACACTTCTGGTGTATGAAGTTCTTTCATTTCAGCTTTTACTTTTTCTGATTATGATAGACACTGAACTCTACAGGCTCTTAGGCCATTTTTTTTAATCTATTACCACTGGGTCCATAGAATAGGTACCAAGGTTTGGGTCCATAAAACTAACAAAATTGAATTTACAATAAAACCTATAACTACTTTTATTAACACTGAAATAATTCAAAGAGATGTTGGTGTGAACCTAGTAAAATCTCAGTTAGACTACGCTATTTATATGATTTGAAATATAAGCAATGGGAAGATCGTTATAAGACCATTCACTATTATGATTTTCATGGATTGTAAGAACTTATGGGCCGCGCGAGTGCATATTGAATGCTTGACTAAAATCATGGGTAACCCTGATCTGTCACTGTGAGCTGTTTGCGATTGGATTATTTAAAGTAGCGAAAACGCGCATCATGGGATACAGATAGGTATAATATCTTTAATGTATTTCATCGATTGATGCAATTTGGATGGCTGGCAGACATTGTAATCACATGAATCCCTCAGCATACTTTTACTCCCTTATATTATATCAATTTAATTTATCACATTTCAAGTGTCGGATCTACTAAACATTGAAAAACAAATCATCAGTAAAGATGGAATTGTGCTAAATCGACTTCTTTCGTCCACAGTCCTGGTTTCTTTTTCCAATTTAAACCTTGTTGGTTGTTTTTAATATTTAAGTATACACGTGGAGGTTTTTTTAAGAATTTTCAAGATTCTAATTAAATTTAACTTAATATTAATAAATTAATATAAAATAAAATTTAATATATTTATATGAATTTAAAAATAAAAATTATCAATCCATTTTCATGAGTTATTCATGTGATTACATTTGTGCAATCTGAAAATATTTCGACCAAAAGATAAATTGATGTAAAATAAAATAAAATATATTATATAAAAATTAAAAAATTATATATCAGTCCATTCTCTTGAGCTATTCATGTGATTAGCTTTCTGCAATCTGAAAATCTTCACGTTAGCTATTCATGTGATTAATTTGTGCAATCTGAAAATATTTTGATAATAGGTGTGTCTAAAGGCATACACCTATTGATAATGGCCACAATTAATGATCTTTTAACCTTATTTAACCTTAAACCCTAATCTGATGGCTATGCATTGAAGATGCTGGCATATTCTTAATCCTCCTCCAAAATCAATGGATCAGATTTATTGTTCATAACTTTCTTGCATTTATCGAGGCATCCGTTAACATGTTTACTTTTTAACATTTACCTAATTACATTAAAATGAAATCACTTTCTGCTGGCATAATAAAACTCAGATCTACCAAATTGTAGATCTACGCGTTTAATAAGCCAACTTGTAGATAATACCCGTTTAATTAAGATTCAATGAAACATAATAAAACTCGGATCTACCAAATTGTAAGCCATTTGATAAAACGTATGCAGCGAGATGACGTAAACACTAGGTAAACATAACAGGATTGTTTACAGATTACTAAACAAACGAAGTAGCACAACATTACTCGGCTTTATTATATTGTAAGTAGTACACATAGCATAATTCAGAAAATTCTGGCTACTCTGTCTATCTGGTTACTGTGATCTATTAATTATTTTTGCACTAAGGTAGCTTATTATTACTACAGATAAAGAACATATTGGTATCATTTTCTCCACCCTCTTCCGGAAGTCTTCAATTCAAACAGCATATATCGGACCTGCAAAATGTGTGTTATTAGTAAGTGGACTGGTTATCGTGATAAAAAAGATCAATGCTAATGATGTAGTGTAGTTTACTGCAAAACAAGTAAACCCAAGAGTGAGACTACATCAAGAATAATATTGATGACAAACTTCACTATTAAATGTCATAAAAAGGTTTTCGAAAAATCTAATCGATCATTTAAACAAGACAAACCAAAATGTAAACTGCCGCTAGCATTTCATTTCGATTAAACCTCTTACCTTAATAGCCGAATATAATTCTGAAGTCGCATCATAGAAACTAATAAGGAGGAGGAGGAGACTTGTAAGAGTAGTGATGTGCAGGTGGTGAGGGGTAGACGGGTGGTTTGGGATGGGGAGGGGGAAAGGTCGGTAATGCTTTGGGGGGAGCAGGACTTACAACATGGGTTGGGGGAGGAGGAGATTTGTATCCGTATGGTTTTTCTGGTGGGGATGGAGTTGCATTTGGTGGTTTAGTCACTGGAGAAGGTTTGTGATGGGGAGGAAGAGGGGTTGGCCAAGATTTTGGTGGTGAAGGAGGAGGAAGAGGCTTGTGAACTGGTGGAGGCTTGGCATATGGAGAAGGAGTTGGTTTTGGCGGTGAAATCTCGACCTTGGGAGGAGGTGGAGATTTGTACTTGTATGGAGGAGAAACTGGCACCGCCTTAAGAGGAGGTTTGCTATGAACAGGTGGCGGTTTCTCCACTACTGGGGGCTTGGGGACGGGTGTGGGTGCAGGGGCCGGCTTATAATGGACTGGAGATGGAACGTGAGATGGAGGAGGAGGAGATTTATAAGGGTATGGCTTCGGAGGTGGGGATTTATTGTAAGTGGCAGCTGACGGATTTGCTGCACAAATGCAGCCAACAATCAGAACCAGCAATAACTTGCAAATGAATTGAACCTCCATCTTTGAGAGCATTGTGCGAAGAGAGCTGCTAGGTTGGTATGACAGGCTTTCATAGGTCTCGTATTTATAGGAGCCCAGAAAGGCTTCGAGGAAGTGGCGGTGGGAAATCGTTAGGGACTTTCGTTTATTCAAAGCGCGTGGGGTCATCTCGTAGATTAAATCTGATCTCTCCACATGAAATATAATAGGATTATGACATGGCAACCCATTACTTAATCAGGCTGTATATAATAGCAACTTTAACATCGTCGTGTTTGATTTGGTTTTTGCATAGACAATAAGGCAGAGTTCACGTTACCTGTCATTTTCAAAACCCCATTAAAAAATTTCGAGTCTTTTAGTCTTGGTGACACTTCTAAAGTCTTTTGGTTTTAATAATACTCCAAAAAATTCCTCCTGTTCCTGTGGAAAGTTTCTTTTTCATCGCTTTTATTGGGTTACTTGGCAGTCGAATAACTATGAGGGAGCACATGAACGGGAGTTTGAAAGATGCATATGAAATTAATCTGCGCAATGAAGCTGAGATGAGACCATTGGTTTTAATTCTTCAAGTGCTATTAATTTGATGCCTATATAGTTATTGTTCTTCCTGTGCAATCCACATTCAAGGGCATAAATATCACCTTAGATAATTTTTCAAGCTCTAAAATTATGATTGTCATGGTGGTTAGACTTGTTTCTGTTATTTTGTCATGGTGGTTAGACCTGTTTCTGTTATTTTGCATATGTAGTGATGCCTGCTCACAAAATTTTATAGGGAAATCTGTTGGCACCTGCATGTGTCTGTTAGGGGTTGACTTAGTGGATTAAATTTTATTTTTAAAATCTCCCTTTAAAAGATAGGTTATTAAGATGCAGTCTGTAATATAGGTAATATTGTGTAAGTTGAGATAAATATCATCTAATTTGAATATATCTAAATATATCTCACATAAGATGGTATATATCCCAATCTAATCGACGTAGCAAATTGTTTATTGTTTACTTAAAAGATCAACTCTGACTTAAGAAACTTCAGAAAATCACGGCAGTGACAAAATTATGCATTGATTGTGATCATTGAAGTAGATAGTGTAACTGTGTAAGTATAGATGGGTTCGTATCGCTTATGGTGCAATGTACTTGGCTGAAATTTCAACATTATTAAACTATGCATTTCTCTTAGGTGCAATGTACTTGGGCTGAAATTTGAACGCAATTACATTCATTGGTAAATGGTAAACTGAGTTACTTGTTACTTCTAAATTCCTTGGAGATGCCTTAATCTTGTCGAATACGTTTCACTATAACAGTGTTTTCTACTGAGATAGAATAGATTAGAATCTTCTATCACGTGAATTATTTGCAGGAATAAATTGAGCTCCATGTTGTGAGTGTAAACGTTGGGCACATCATCATATTCTATCGAGGTGCACATGAATGCTGTGAGTGTAAACGTTGAGCACATGATCATATTCTATCGAGGTGCACATGGTGTGACGTAATAAGACCTTTGAACGATGCAATATTCTATCAGTCGCAGTCATTTCCTTGGGATCGTGACTTCCGGAGACCATATAAATTGAACTTCCTCGTGGCCTTTCCTTTTCTAGGTATAATGCATTCTATATTCAAGATTATGTATTCTATTTTATAAATATAAAGGATAATTTTTTAAATGTATGATGTTAATATTTTTATTTTTTATATTTCCATCAATTATACTAATACATATAGATGTTAGAAATCATTGTGATTTAATATTCATATTTGAAGCATATATATAAATTGTATAGATTTGTATTTTATATAGATAATGAAAGAAAATGTTACAATTTTCTTTTATTTGAAGCCATGTTTTTCAAATGGTGAGAGATACAAACTACATCTCCATTTTATCTTTTAAATATTTTATTCATAGAATCCTTTATATTTTAGTGAATTAATGTATTCTCTTCTTAGATAAATTAGATCTACTTTATCTAGTGTAATCATTTTTTTAATATGATTACACTAGAATGTCTTGGGTGTACTTGATGAAAGATAAATCACAAGCTTTTGAAACCTTTTAAAATTTCCATGTATGGATTCAAAATGAAGTTCAAGTTTTGTATTGACTCTCTTCGAACTAATAATGGAAGAGAATATAGATCTAATGAATTTGAAAACTACCTTAACCAACATGGGATCAAACATTACACCACGGTTCCATACAATCCCCAACAAAACGGTGTGGATGAACGAATGAACATGACACTCCTAAATATGGTTCATTCCATGATGTTTTTCAAGAATGTTACATTGATGTTTTGGGATGATGCAATTCTATGTGTAGTCTATGTCAAAAACATGTGTCCATGTCATGTGCCTCTTAAAAACAAGGCTCCATATGAAAATTGGTATGGCCATATTCTTTCAGTAAGGCATCTCAGGGTCTTTGGTTCTACCTGCTATTCCTTGATTTCTAAGGAGAAAAGAAACAAGCTTGATGCAAGGATTCATAAGTGCATCTTCTTGGGGTACTCAAATACCACCAATGGGGTATCATCTTTATAATGAGACAAACAAAAAATTCATCATTTCCAAATATATAATATTTCTTGAATCCTACAAGAACGATGAAACTGTTGAGGGGCAACTTGATCATCTAAGAAAATTTATTCATGTAAAGACATATGATGAATTTGATGATGAGATTCCACAACATGAAGGGGGGGATCCCTATCTTGGGTCAATCTTTGGAATCTCTATTTGAGGCACCATCTTCCCCACACGAAGAAGTTCCCACCACTTCATCATAACTTGATGTTCAATTGGATGATGTGAACAAGAGGATTAAAAAGTTGAGGCTTGATGAGAACTCAACACCATCTCAATCAATTGAGAAACCTGGACCATCTTAGAAAGGCCTGCCAAAATGGCTCACAGAAACACTTGAAAGTGTTCATCCTAATGAGATAGGAAAGTCAAGAACTAGAATTTCCTCAAGACAAGATGGAGGTAATGTAGATAATTCAAACTCATGTGATGTAGATGACATGGATGTTTCATATGATTGTGAGTTTAATTTATCTACTAACCTTGAACCAAATGTGTTTGAAGAAGCCACTTATCATGATGAATGGAAAGAAGCCATGCAAAAGGTATATGATTCTCTCATCAAGAATGGGACATGGAGGTTGGTGCATCCTCCATTCGAAACCAAACCAATCAGATGCAAGTGGGTATTCAAGAACAAGTATAGATCAAATGGCTCACTTGACAAGCACAAAGCAAGGCTCATGGAAAATTGATTTGCATAGAAAGAAGGTGTTGATTATGAGGAGACTTTTTCCCCCACAACAAAATGGGATACCATCTGTACTCTATTTTCAATAGTAGCACATAATGGATGGAAAATTCATTAAATGGATGTGAACACTGTTTTCTTGAATGGAGGATTGAAAGATAATTTTTTCATGTCTCAACTAGAAGGATTTGTTGTGAAGGGAAAACAACATAAGGTATGGGCATGTGCAAGATAACGATAGTCTCTCATGATGCATTAGTGGTAATGCAAACATGGAAAAACAAAAAATTGTTAACTTGGAGGGATTATTCAAGGTACTTTTACAATGAATTTGAATATGATGTAAAAAGATGAAATGTAGGAAATTGAATTAGATTTTCAAATATATACCTCTTTTATTCATAGAAATTGTAAATAACTATGTGAAATTTGATTTTTTATAACAATGGTATGTAATTTTTCTAGCAACATATAATGTATATGTCTCTGTTCGTACAGGTGTTGAGTACCTTAATGATGGAATTTCATTCCAGAAACTTGTGTAATTATACAGAACCCATTGTTCTAGGGTGGTGTATTTTTTGAAAATTACAATATTAATTTTAATTTTTTAAAAATTCATGTAAGTCAATATATCCTTGAAATTACAACACCTTTCGTTCATGAAGGCTACAAGGGTCTTAACATTATGAAAATATGTTTTTTTTAGATCATAGATATTAGTCTCTTCTAGTACAACGTATATCTCATTTTAGAAATGGTTAAGTGGAAAAAACATTATAGCAGAAATAAAAGAGGTATGTATTCTAAGATTTTGATATATGTGAAGACAAAAATAGATTAAAATAGTAAACAATATTAATTTTAAAAGAAAACTATATATTTGGAATCTGTATAGCCGAGTATATCTATGTTAGTAGTTTCATCAACAACTAATTTTTGTATCCTGTAGAAAAATAACCTAAAAAATACAGTGTCTGACCAAGGATGGAAAAAAATAACTCCACACTTGATGATCTCTACAATTATATGATAGGTATATATATACAAGAGTATATGAATCGTGGTCTTCCCAAATGGGTGATTGTTCCTATCACCTATGACTCTTGTAACATCCCGCTTTGGCGCACTGAGGAAACTTATTCTTTGAGGACATTTGCTCGCAAGTGATCCAGACTTTTATGATGTTAAAACATTTACCCTTGATTATGATGCGTTATGATAGATGACATGATTTTTTACTGCTTGATGTAGACAAGTGCTTTTGACTCAGTTGTATTGAGTGTGCAGGGTTTTTGGACCTTGAGGATGTAGAGGCATAGGTGGAACCCCTTGGACTCCGGATTGAGTCACGGAGTGTGCTATTTGGGTTGAATTATTTACTGTGATATTTCATTGATTTGAATATATGATGTTGACATGTTCTGACACGTTTGTCGATGATGCAGGATGACGATAGCTTGCTGAACAGACTCACTTATGGAGTAAAGGGGCCACACACAATTTCCAGAGAGGTTGAGGGAGAGGGGTGGACAACAACCCTGCCACCGCCTACTAGCACTCTCGCCGTGGCTCGAACTGTAGGTTAACAATTACCTAGTTCGAAAGGATCCACGATGATGTGATGGAAGACTACGATAGTCGCTCACGATGATTCTAAGGGGTGCAAAATAAGGCGGGGGCCTTGTTCCTTAGAGCCCTTAGTCTCCCACAAGTTCACCTGGCGGAGTGTTGACTCCAGGGGTTATAGATGTCTACCAATGAGTCAAGTTGGCGAGTGGAACCCTTGGAGCACATGGTGCATCCTAAAGGGCACATCGCACAAAAGAACCACAAGAGGCGAGTGGCACCCTTGGAGCACATGGTGCATCCTGAAGGGCACGTCACGCAAAGGAAATGAATGAGGCGAGTGGCACCCTTGGAGCACGTGGTGCATCCTGAAGGGCACGTCACATTGATGTTGATGAAGGAAACAAACCTAAATGGACCTAAGACATTAACGCCTTAAGAAATCCTTAAACAACTTCCCTGACCAAGTGTCACCTAGTTCAAAATCTAAGTCCTAAGTCTAAAACTTTTTAGGGTAAAATTTTAGTCTAACCTTAAGAAAAAGGACCCTGGAATAAAAATAACAAATTAAACAAAAACCCACTTAGGTAATAGTTGGGTCTTCATAAAATTCTTGGGGTAAATGA
>ML807864.1:45568-83652 GCA_009831015.1 Picea engelmannii
AGAAAGGGGCCCGTGGCCTATCGACTAGCCTTGCCTGATTCTTTGAGGCATATGCACGATGTTTTTCATGTATCTGTTTTGAGACATTATATTAGTGATCCTACACACGTGATTGACATGAGTTCCTTGTAGGTATCGGACGAGGGAGTGCTCACGGCTAAGCCGATCCGCATCTTATATCATCGCGTTTGACAGTTACGATGTCGAACGGTAGATCAGGTCAACGTCCAGTGGGACAGTTATAGTCCACACTCGGCGACCTGGGAGGACGCATATGATATGCACCAACAGTTCCCATTTTTGTTTGATAGATAGACTTATGATACTATGGTACTTTTATTTCGGCATTTATACTGAGAAACTTCGAGACGAAGTTTAGACCAAGAGGGGGTGTATGTAACATCCCGCTTTGGCGCACTGAGGAAACTTATTCTTTGAGGACACTTGCTCGCAAGTTATCCGGACTTTTATGATGTTAAAACATTTACCCTTGATTATGATGTGTTATGATAGATGACATGATGTTTTACTGCTTGACATAGACAAGTTATTTTGACTAAGTTGTATTGAGTGTGCAGGGTTTTTGGACCTTGAGGATGCAGAGGCATAGGTGGAACCCCTTGGAATCTGAATTGAGTCAGGGAGTGTGCTATTTGGGTTGAATTATTTACTGTGATATTTCATTGATTTGATGATATGATGTTGACATGTTATGACATCTTTGTCGATGATGCAGGCTAATGATAGCTTGCCAACTAGACTCACATATGGATTAAAGGGGCCACACATGATTTCCAGAGAGGTTGAGGGAGAGGGGTGGATAGTAGCCCTGCCACCGCCTACTAGCACTTCCGTCGTGGCTCGAACTGTAGGTTAAAGATTACCTAGTTCGAGAGGATCCATGATGCCATGAGGGAAGACTGCGACAGTCGCTCAGAATGATTCTAAGGGGGGCGCAATAAGGCGGGGGCCTTATTCCTTAGAGCCCTTAGTCTCCCACAAGTTCACCTGGCAGAGTGTTGACTCCAGGGGTTATATATGTCTACCAATCAGTCAATTTGGAAAGTGGCACCCTTGGAGCACGTGGTGCATCCTGAAGGGCACGTTGCGCAAAGGAAACGAATGAGGCGAGTAGCACCTTTGGAGCACGTGGTGTGTCCTGAAGGGCACGTCACATTGATGTTGATGAAGGAAACAAACCTAAATGGCCCTAAGACATTAATGCCTTAAGAAATCCTTAACCAACTTCCCTAACCAAGTGTCGCTCAGTTCAGAATCTAAGTCCTAAGTCTAAAACTTTTTAGGGTAAAATTTTAGTCTAACCTTAAGAAAAAGGACCCTGGAATAAAAATAACAAATTAAACAAAAACCCACTTAGGTAATAGTTGGGTCTTCATAAAATTCTTGGGGTAAATGAAGAGATTAAGGATTTAGTTAAACTAAGGGATTTAAAAAATTTGCAAAGAAGAAATTAATTCCTAACTTGTGAAAGAACAAAAGATATTAAATAAATAATAAATGAAAAGATTAATTAGTGCATTTACCTTTTTGGTTTTAAAAAAAAAGGGAATAATAAAAATAGGAAAACTAAGTAATAAAGGAAACATGGTAAAGAAAAGAAGGGGACATAGGGTAAAAAGAAAAGTCAACATAGTAAAGAATCTGCAATTAAGAACTTCCTAAAATGAACTAAATTTAGCAACTTCATTTTAGGAAAATTTACTAAAAGCATGTAAGGGGATCTAGGAACACCTAGGAGTAAATTTAGGAGCGATTCTAGGTGGGTGAGGGAAATGAGGAATTTATTAAATTAAAGAAAATAATTACTTGAGGAAAGAGGGGAATGGACGACACTTGTGCGATGGAGAATATTCATAATATTTTAATGAAACTTAATAAAAAATGTGATTTAGGAAAGTTGGTGGGTCTCAAAAACTCTATAAAAGAAAAGGAAGATGA
The DNA here is from genome assembly GCA_009831015.1 of Picea engelmannii. Lineage (NCBI taxonomy): Eukaryota > Viridiplantae > Streptophyta > Pinopsida > Pinales > Pinaceae > Picea > Picea engelmannii. The sequence continues at coordinate 47,528 of ML807864.1, forward strand.
GGTTAAGGGGGATCGGTTGTTAGCGCATCGTTACGCTGCCAAATTGTGACTTGACTGATTGCTTGTGAGGAGTTGGGAATTTCTCAGCTTGTATTGGAGTGGTAGCTCAACCTTGTAAGGCGAGCTGGGAAGCTAGATCTACCATCTGGATAGTGTGTAGCCCCTTTGTGGCTTAGGGGGCTAAGGGGGAAGTAGAGTACCCCTAGTGATTGGCTAGGAGGTACCGGTGTAGTCTCTATGGTTGGCGAGCGGGAGAGGCACGGAGCAGGAGCGGCATGGAGTGGGAGCGGCTTGGATCGCGCAGACATCATCGAGGCAGGAGTTAAGGCAAGGATATGACTTGTAATTTAGTAGACTAGAATGCATTGCAATTTGCCTCTGTTAATAAATTTATTTACATCCATTATTAGCAAGATGATGAAAAATTTTACGGATGTTATAGTTCCTATTTTCCCGTTGACTATCCGTTAAAGTGTTTTTGGGCTAGCTCAACTCTGCGCTTAACGCGCTCCTTTTTTACATACAATTACAAGAAACGCAACAAAAACCGATTACGTGTCCAACATCCCCCCCTTTAATTTGAAGGGGTGTGTGTGAGTTCAAGCATCATTATGAATGTGATGTTCTTGACTTGGCTAGTCTAGGAAATAATGCTAATGTTTGTGTAGGATTAATGGTTTACAACATATAAATGATCATACAAATAGCAAATGTGACAAAGATTGCAAAGTTTATATTATGAAATATCTGCGGAGTACAAATGTTGAATGCACCTCAATAAATTGAATTACTTCGCTAGATAAAATGACAAAAGGATCTTAGCTGGAATACAATAAGAACACTAAAAGATAATACCCAATAATATATGAGTACTTCCTGGTCAATGGATGAGTTGGAACTGTGGAAGCTCACATAGTAACTGTTGAAAGTTCAGAATGTTCTCCATGGTGGTTAAACTTCTCGGACTAGCATTGAAACTGTCCCAAATGGTGTGCCCTTCTTTAGTTCTCAATCCTGATGATTGACCGGGCCCTCTACTGGTGCGACTGAACCCTGGATGGATCCCCCTGGGGGAATATGCCCCTCTCTAACTAGAAAAATGTGCCCTAGTGATTCCACTGTGAGAATCAGATGAGATGAATATCAATATGATCACCTTGGTCTACTCAGAATGGGTCGGAAGGGTTTCCCTAGATCTAATCTTATGATCTCTCGGGATTCTCGAATGTGTCCACCAAAAGTGTTGCACTCTCAACTCTGGAAAATGTGCCCCAGATGATTCCTTCATCAAAATATGACGAGGAACTAGGTGAAAGATGTGTCTTTCCTTCCCCTCAACTGGCTCGGAGGGGAATATCTAAACTCCCCCTGGATGGGACAAGTCGATCCACTGAACCTCCTTAGGAGCTACGCGCTCACCATGTATCAGTGCGTCCTTGCTGCTGGACACTATATAACTATTGTTGAAGAATGATGGAAGACCTGTGTGATCTTCCCAGTGACTAGGGTGTGTCTCTCAACATCGAAATCAACCAACTCGTGTCTTCCTCCTGGAATCCACTGAACTATCTCTCCTAAGATGCGCCTCTCTCCTCAAGGACAAGTCATAATCTACATAATGATGAATTAGGTTGTTGACCCTTCTCTTATAGATTTTATAAACCCCAACTCACTGTTGACTTCCAAATTTAGCTTGTTTGTTCTATTTTTAGCTCATAATCACTTAAAAGCGTTTTTAACCACTTTTAGCTCAATGTCACTTTCTGAACATAACACCTTTGACTGGAGTGACCTCTAGTAACCCTGTTTACCCCTTTTTTGGCCTTGTAAATAGTCTAACGGGGTATTTTAGACCATTAAGCCTCCTCTTTGGAGCTCCTAGTTGGAAATGGACATTACAATCCTCCCTTCCTGAAATTTCTTATCCTCAAGAAATACCAATCTAGGATGCCACAACACCTGCTTGATCTCCCATGTAGCTTCCTTTACTGGAAGCCATATCCATCTGATCGAACACTCTCTGATGGCCCTGCTCCTCAGTTTCCACTCCCGGAACTCCAAAAACTCCTCTAGAACCAACTCCAACTGTCCCTCCTCATCCAATGGGGGAAGATCCTTTGATGTGATAATGAATTGTCCCATTGTCATTTTGAGGCAAGATATGTGGAACACGTTATTAATATTTCTCCCCTCTAGAAGCTCTAGCTCATAAGAAACCTCGCCTACTCGGTGCATGATCCTGTAAGGGCCATAAAATATGGGCTTGAGCTTGGCCCCACTATACTTCAGAGATGAGTGTTTGTAAGATTGGATTCTTAAGAAAACCAAATACCCAACCTCAAAGTTGTGCTCTATCCTGTGCCTGTACGCAGTCATTTTATGTCGGTTCTATGTCGTCTACAGTTTCTCTTTCAGCAAATCGAGAATCTCCTGACTCTCTACGATCCAATCCTTGGCCTTGGGAGCTCTTCCCTCCCTGAAAACCATGTCTAACAAAGTGGGAGCATCATATACATATAATTCTTGGAAGGGTGTCATGCCAATGGAAATTTTGAAGGTGGTGTTGTAGCAATGCTCTCCTAAATGTAGCCACTTGACCCATGTTCTTCGTTTTCCACCTACATAGTTCCTCAAATATCCTTCAACCCACTTGTTGAAAATCTCAGTATTCCCATCTGTCTGAGGCTGATATATAGTGTTGGGTGTCAGATCTATCCCCACCAACCTAAAACATTCTCTCTAGAATGTCCCCATAAACCGATTGTCCCTGTCACTGATGATGTTCCTCGGTAACCCATGAAGTTTGAATACCTCCGTGAAGAATAGCTGGGCTAACTGAACTATGTTGTACTCTACCAATATTTCATACAAGTGATAAAAGTTGGTAAATATGTCTACCACTACATAGATACAGTCCTTACCTTGGACCTTGGGTAGGCCTGTGATGAAGTCCATTGATATACTCTCCCATTTCTTCTTTGGAATGGGGAGTGTTTGAGGTAGCCCTGATGGAAGAGCATGTTCTAACTTGTTCTGTTGGAAAGTCACACAGTCAATGATGTGTCTCATAACATCTTGTTTGAGGCCCTTCCATGCGAACCTCTCCCTAATCTGTCTGTAGGTTTTGAAAACCCCCTGATGGCCTGCTAGTGGTGAATCATTGACTGTTGTGAATATATTCCTCTTGAGCCCCAAATCTCGCACCAAGTAGACTTTTTCCTTGGATAATATGACATCATCAATGACCCTATTCATGTCATATTGTATCTTCCCATCCATAACCTCACAAGAGAACTTGTTCTTGGAATATTCCACTAACAAGTGTGCTTTTCAATCTGCTAAAATCTCCATGAAATAACATGTCACATGTCTCCAGAATAGTGCGTCGATGACAATGTTCTTCTTCCCCTTGACATACTCTATGTCGAATTCGAATTCATGTACCTTCGTCACCCATTTCTGTTGATGCTCATTGATTTCCTTCTGCTCAAGGAAATACTTCAAGTTTTTGTGATCTGTCTTGACCACGAATTTGCTTCCCACCAAATATTGTCTGAATTTGGTCAAGGTATGCATGATTTCCATCATTTCCTTGTCATAAATGGAGTACAACCTTTTGGGTTGACTGATCTTCCTACTCCCGAATACAATGGGGTATCCTCCCTGCATGAAAACCACCCCGATACCCTCGTCGTATGCGTCACACTCTAGTACAAATGGTAAGGTGAAGTTTGGTAATACCAACATTGGACAAGTTCCCATGACTTCCTTCATGTGATAAATGTCTTTCTATGACTCCTCGGTCTAGATGAAAGACCCATGCTTGGTAAGTTCTATCAGTGGTGCTCCAAGCTAAGAAAAAACCAAGTCAAACCGCTTGTAATAGTTGCACTCCTCAACTTTGTCCAGTTCCTGGGAATTGGCCAATCCAGAATGGCTCTGATCTTCTCTTGGTGCACCTGTAACCCCTGTGCACTGAAGATGTGGCCCAAGTGAATTAGTTATGTCATACTAAACTCACACTTGGACTCTTTGGCATATAATGACTATGAATCCATGATTCTCAATACCTCATATTCTCCTGCCATGTATTGTTGTAGACCAAGATGTCGTCGAAGAAAACCAAGGTTGATTTCCTCAACTGATCCCTGAATATGTGGTTCATTCAAGACTGGAATGTAGCGGGTGCATTGGTTAGGCCAAATGGTATAACCAGGAACTTGAAATGTCCAAAGTGACATTGAAATGTCATCTTCTCTATGTCCCATTCTCGCATGTTGAGCTGATGATACCCAGAGCGTAGATCAATCTTTGAGAAGAAAAAATCCCTGTGCAGTTCATCCATCAAATCGTCACTATGCGTTATAGGATACTGTTTCTTGATGGTTTTCTTGTTCAAGGACCGATAATCAATGCACATCCTCATGGTTCCATCCTTCTTCAGAACTAAGATAATGGAAGACACGAATGGGTTGTTGCTTGGTTTGATGTGTCCCATCGCTAGAAATTCCTTGATTGCCTTATCTATCTCATCCTTGAACCTCCTAGGATGACAACACGGGGGGGAATGTGATCATAGGTTTTTCCCCCTCCTCCAACTCAATGGTGTGATCAAACCCCCTGTCAGGTGATCTCCCTAGTGGAAATTACCTAAATATCTATTGATGTCATCCCAACAAATTCTTGATCTCTGTATGATATTGTTGTCGACCCTCTGAATCCTTTTGCATAGTGATCAAACACTCTGTGGCATATGATACCTCCCCATGTCTGAATATCCTCTCCATACTCTTGGCTGAAAATATCCTAAGTGCTCCTGTCAACATACCTCTCAGAGGAACCTTCTTCCCATCATGGTCTTTGAATCCCATCTGCAAGGTTTGGTAATTGGTGGTGATTTTTCCCAAGGTAATCATCAACTCGACTCCCAACACCACATCTGTGTTAGATATTTCAACCACATAAAATGTTTCTCTCACTCTGTAGTTTCCTAACTTTATCTCCAAGTCTGGAACTCTTTATAGACACTCCAATGTGTGGCCATCTGCTACTGCAACATAAAACCCCTCAAACTCCTCTGTCTGAAGTTCTTGTCTCGATACGAGTGAACCGTCGATGAAGTTGTGGGTGTCCCCACCATATATGGATATTTCTCGTTTCCCCTAAATAGTCCCTCTGATCCAGAGGGTATAATACTTGGGAACACCAGAAAGGGTCGTTATGACTCCTCCCTTTGCTGGTTTCCGTCTGTTATCTTTCTCAGACAGTTGTGGGAATACTGGAGGATGGGCTCCTGCCTGTGTTAGTGTTCTATAGGGAGGATTCTCCTCTAGCTGTGTTGACTGCTCCTCTGAGCTAGTGGATCCATTTTCCTTCTCCTCCTCCTCACTATCCACATTGTCTATTGCCACCTCAATATAATGAATCTCTCCCTCGCCCATGCACTTGTGGCCTCGGACCCAAGAGTCTTTGTAGTTGAAGAAAATCTTCTTCCTCATAATTTCTCACCTCGTCTCATCATCCAACTTCTCCTTGACCTTACATTATCTTTGGAATGGCTTCCGATATTAATCATTTTGGGGTACAAAGGGTTTGGAAAAGGGTTTAGTCTTTGGGACTGAGTCTTCCAAATCTCAAGTGCATAGGATGGCATCCTGTAAGGTGGGAGGCATGTATGACTTCACCCATCATGTCAAAGGCTTTGTGAGTCCCTCTATAAATAACATGATCATCCTAGGCTATTATATATCTATCACTTCCATGGCTACCTGTTTAAACTCTATGATGAACACCTTTGTTGTGCCAGTTTGTGTTAACTGGGCTAGATCCCTGAAGTAGATCTCAAGATCCCTCCTATCAAACCTGTCCATGAGTCTCTTTGTGAAATCCCTATAAGAGATGATGCGACTGTGACCCAATGTCACCAATCCATGATGCCACCAATCATATGCCTCACCCTCCAAGTGTAAGGTAGTGAAACTGATGGCCTCTATCTCGATCATCTGGTTGAGCTTGTAGTATGTGTCTAGCTTCTGTACCCAAGCTTTGGCGGTGCATTTGGACAATCTGTCGAAACAAGGTATGGAGATTTTACCAACTTTCGAGATGAAATCAATGTTATGCCCCTACTGTTGTTGAGGTCCTCCTCTCTGTGGCTCTTTGGGGAGGTTCCTGAGTCTGAGTACAAAATACTAAACTAGGGTCATGTCCTTATGGAAGTCACGACCCAATGTTGCATACTCCCTCCTGTACTTTTCAATGTTGTCGACATGGCTGGGTGGCCTCGGTGCTATCAGTAGTTGTGTTGCTACTGGGGGTGCCCACTGGAAACTCAGAAACAAATTTCTAGGAATCCTACTCGAAGAGGTGTATGTGCAAGTAGGAGACCGGGGTCTACTAGCTACCCCCAAGTTCCTATGTGCTACATGTGGGGCTTGTGTGCCTCGGGTGCCCAATATAGCCAATCTATTAGCCATTTGTGCCAATAACTAGGTCATGGCCCGCTGACTAGCTACCATATCATTGATAACCAGCATGAAGGTTTCCTCTGGCTCCATGGGGGCCTTACCATTTCCCTCTAGTCACTCATATCTGTCTCCTAGCATCCTCTCTACTCGCACTCAGCCTCATGCTCTTCTCTTCTCTCTACTTCCATGTGTGCCTCTTCCTCTTCCTATGAGCTGGCAGGGAAAGGAGGAAAGTTAGGCCTAGAAATTCTTTCCTTGCACCTATTATAAGTGACATAGTATTCACCTATGTGCTCATGACCCTATGGATCTTCTACTACACTCATCATCCTTAGTCACAGGCTGGCTAGACTAAAGCTCTGATACCACTGTAATGTTATTGACTTGGATAGTCTAGGAAATGATGTTAATGTGTGTGTAGGATTAATGGTTTACAACATATAAATAATCATACAAATAAAAAATGTGACAAAGACTGCAACCTTTATATTATGATATCTCTGCAGAGTAAAAATGCCAAATGCAGATAAATAAAATGAATCACTTAGATAGATCAAATGACAAAAGGATATTAGGTAGAATACAATAAGAAAACTAAAATATAATACCCAATAATAGATGAGTATTGCAGGGTCAATGGATGGGATGGAACTATGGCAGCTCACATGGTAACTGATGAAAGTCCAGAAAGTTCTCCCTGGTGGAAAAAATTCTTGGAATGGCCTATAAACCATTGCAAATGGTGTGCCTCGATCTAGATCTCAGTACTTATGACTGAACGGGACCTCTGGTGGTGTGTCTGGACCCAGAATGGATCCCCCTGGGGGAATGCACCCCTCTCTCACTAGAAAAATGTGCCCTAGGGATTGCACTGTCGGAATCGACTGAGATGTGTCTAAAAATTATCGCCTTGGTCTACTGGGAAATGGGTCAGAAGGTTTCCCCAGATTTGATCCGATGATTTCTTAGGAACCCCGAATATGTCCTCCAAAAGTGTCACACTCCCAAATTTGGAAAGTGCATCCCAGATGATTCCTCCGTCGGAATCTCACGAGGAACCAGGTGAAAGATGTGCCTTGTCTTCCTAGTAACTCGGTCAGAGGGGAATATCTAAACATTCACTAGATGGGACAAGTCGATCCACTGAACCTCTTTAGGAGTTGTGCCCTCACCTTGGATAAGTGTGCCCTTGCTACTGGACCCTGTATAATTTTTGTTGAATAATGATGGAATATCTATGTGATCTTCCTAGTCACTAGGGTGTGCCTCTCAACACTAAAATCAACCAACTGGTGTCTTCCTCCTCGAATCCACTGAACTATCTCTCCTGAGATGCACCTCTCTCCTCAATGACAAGTCATTATCTGCATAATGATGAATTAGGCCACTCATAGTTCTCTTATATATTTTCTAAACCTGAATTCACCATTGAAACCATAATTCATTGTTGACTTCCAAATTTAGCTCGTTTGTTCTATTTTTAGAGCATAATGGATTAAAATATATTTTAACCACATTTAGCTCAATGTCACTTTCTGAACATAACACCTTTGACTGGAGTGACCTGTAGTAACCCTGCTTACCCCTTTTATGGCCCTGGAAATAGTCTAACGAGGTGTTTTATATCATTAATCCTCTTCTCTGGAATTCCTAGTTGGAAAGGGACATTACACTGAACTTCTCAAATTTTATCTTCCAAGCGCTTTGTGAATATGTATGGAATTTTCTCATTTGCGGAAAAATGTATTAAGTGAATAGTCTTGGTATCTACATGGTATTGACTCAAGTGATACTTTGTGTTGATCTGCTTGGTTTGATCATGGAATATGGGATTCTTGTACAACTTGATTGCATAAGTATTGCCACCTAGAAGAGGATTATAATTAACTTATTTCTCCTGCAAATATTCGAGTATTTTTATGAGCCACACAATCTCCTTCATTGTTGTTGCAGCTGTCACATATTCTTCCTTTGGTGTGGAATCTATTGGAATTGATTGTTTGTGTGATTTCCATGAGACAATTGTTGATCCATGACTCATGAGATAACCTGAAGTTGATACTCCATTTTTCTTATCTACATCAAAGTCTAAATCAAAATATCTGATCAAATTGAAGTCATCTACTTTAGAGTACTTGAGTCCAAAATCTTGAGTTCCTTTGAAGTATTTCAAAACTCTCTTTGTAGCAGACCAATGTCCTTCACAAGGCTTCTGCATGAACCTATAAAGAATGCCAACAACAAATGAAATGTCTGGTCTAGTGGTAGTATGGTAGATAAGATTTCCCACAAGATGACTATACTTGGTTGCAGCCTCAAATTCACTCCCTTATTTTATTGTGAGATTTAAGTTATATTCCATTGGAGTAGAAACATGAATTCACTCAGCCATGCCAAACTTGTTCAATAGTTCTCCAACATACTTATTTTGGGAGACGACTATGTACTTTGTATTCCGAATCACTTCAATGCCCAAATAATGGTGAATATGTCCCAAATTTGTCATCTCGAAGCCTTGATTCAACTCTTTCTTTATAAATACTATGTACTTATCATTTGTCCCTATTATGAAAACATCATCTACATATACTACAAGATATACTACTATTTTTCCAACTTTCTTGACAAACAAAGTTCCATTGTCAAGATTGAAATGTTTGAAGTTTAATTTCATAAGATGCTCGATTAAATTTTCATACCATGCTCATGGTACTTGTTTCAATCCCTACAAGGATTTGATGATCTTGCATACCTTATGTTCTTGTTCCTTCAAAACAAATTCTTCTGGTTGAGACATGAACACATTCTCTTTCAAGACTCCATTCAAGAAAACAATCTTCACATCCATTTGATGAATTTTCCATCCACTTTGTGCTTCCATCGAAAATAGAGTGCGGACAGTAGCCCATTTTGATGTTGGGGAAAAAGTCTCCTCATAATTGACACCTTCTTTCTATGCAAATATTTCTTCCATGAGCCTTGTTTTTTGCTTGTCAAGTGAGCCATTTGATCTGTACTTGTTCTTGAATACCCACTTTCATCCAATCGGTTTGGTTCCATATGGAGGATTCATCAAATTCCATGTCCCAATCTTGATAAGAGAATCATATTCCTTCTACATGGATTCTTTCCATTCATCATGATAAGTGGCTTCTTTAAAGGAATTTGATTCATGGTTAGTAGATAAATTCAACTCACAATCATATGAAACATCCATATATTCTACGTCACCTAAGATTGAATTATCTACATTACCTCCATCTTGTTTTGAGGACGATCTCGTTCCTTTCTTTCTCACCTCATAAATATGAACACTTTCAAGTGCTTTTGTGAGCCATTTTGGTGGACCTTTCTGAGATGGTATAGGTTTCTAAGTTGATTGGGATGGTGTTGAGTTCTCATCAAGCCTCAACTTTTCAATCTTCTCAATCACATCATCCAATTGAACTTCAAGTTCTCATGAAGTGTCAAAAAATTCTTCATGAGGGGAATATGGTGCTTCAAAAGGAGATTCCAGATATAGACCCAATATAGGGATCCCCCCTTTAAGATGTGAAATTTCATCATCAAATTCATGGTATGTCTTTACATGAGTGAATTTGTCCAAATGGTCAAGATGTCTCTCAATAGTTTCTTCTTTCTTAGTGGATTCAAGAAAGATCACATCTCTAGAGAGGATGAAATTATTGTTTGTCTCATCATAAAAAAGATACCCCTTGGTGGTATTTGAGTACCCCAAGAATATGCACTTCTAACTCCTTGCATCAATCTTTCTTCTTTCCTCCTTAGGAATCAGGGCATAGCAGATGGAACCAAAGACCTTGATATGCCTCATTGAAGGAATACGATCATACCACATTTCATATGGAGTCTTGTTTTTAAGATCATGATATGGACACATGTTTTTGACATAAACTACACATAGAATTGCATCATCCCAAAACATCAATTTAACATTCTTGAAAAACATCATGTAATGAACCATATTTAGAAGAGTCATGTTCATTCATTCATCCACACCATTCTGTTGGGGATTGTATGTAACTATGTTTTGATGTTTGATCCCATGTTGGAGAAGGTATATTTAAAATTCATTAGATGTATAATCTATTCCATTATTAGTGCGAAGAGATCCAATACGAAACCGAGCTTCGTTTTGAATCCATACATGAATTTTTTTAAATGTTTCAAAATCTTGTGATTTGTCTTTCAACAAATATACCTAACATATTCTAGTGTAATCATCAATACAAGTCATGATATATTTGTTTCCATTTGTAGAATGAATAAGCATAGGGAAACATAAATCATAATAAATTAGTTCGTGTTTTCTATATTCTCTAGAAGTGGAATCATCGAAAGGTTGTTTGCTATTATTTACAGGAATACACCCATTACATTGTTTCAATTTTCTAGGAATGGTGGGAATATTAGAAACACCATTCTTTCTCAACAAACAAAGATTGTCATAATTAATATGGACAAATATAACATGGCACAAAAGAATATATGGAATTATACCCGAGTCATGATAAGAGAGGTATGCACTACTGTGTGTATGGGAAGATGTCCCATTCATCTTCAACATTCGTGCATCTTTCATTCCGGTCATAGAAAGCATGTTATTGAAATCCTTCCTTATCTCAACTTTTCCACCGATCATACGAATAGAGTGGATTTGATGTCTGATGTGCACAAGGAACAACAAGTCTCTAGAAGATAGAGTACATTGTGTAGAAGAAAATATGGGAGTCCAGGCAACTTAAGCCTAATAGTGACCATTCCCAAGGGCTTGAGACTAGATTTGTCTACAAAATTCTCTACACCATCTACTTTTTCATCCAAGTTTTTGAAGTAGTCTCTTTGAAAGGTCATGTAAGAGGTCACGCCTATGTCAAGAAGCCATGCTTCTCCCAAAGAATAAAATTAATTATTAAATAGATATTCAGATACTCCTATATTGCAATAGGAAACAAAATAATGTATAGGTGCTTTACCTTCCACTAGGTATGAGGTTCTATCTCTGTCTTCTTTGATCTTCTTCCATGGAACTCTGTTGTTGAAAGTTTCTTGTGACCCATTCATTCTGCAACGGGTACAATGATAGTTGGATTTTTGTCATGGATTATGCCAACACTCCCTGCCTATAAGATTCTTCTTTCCATGTCTTCTCTTATTTCCTCTATGTTGTCTAGAAACATGAGTACTGGAATCCCCATAGGGAATATGCAAGAGAATGCATTGTGTTCTACTGTATTCACACACACATTAACAAATGAAAATACAACGAGGTTGCATGAGGGTTACAATTAGACTACACCAGGAAAAATACTTTTCTATTGCACCAAGAATACAATGCTACTATATCAACAATACTACACTATTGTTGCATCAATAACATAATTAGACTGCATTGATGAAAGTAAACAATGGAACCAAGTGAGTTCCTAGATAGTGAAGTTGAAGGAAATGGTTAGTGGTATTTGCACCATTTATACCATGTCTAGGTATCTAATTTCCATCCATGCTCACAACACCATGGATATCAGTTCATTGTGGTCACCAAAAACAAATACTCATGTTGTAGTCTCCACAACCAAGTCGATGGGAACAAGAAACCATAATAAATTGAGTCACATAAGAGGCAAAATATCATAGAAGTTGAGTCATGTAAGAGGCATAGGGGGGTGACTGCACCAGTGAATGTAGACCAAGAATTATTCCAAGAGAGTACAAGAGGTCGGCGAATTTGAGGAGGTTGATAAATTTTTAGATGTAGGCCTTTCACGGTGAGGAAAAACCTCAGGTTGAGGAATGGAATTAATTTTATTTCATCACCGTTGTTTCACGTGTCTAAAATCCATTGCAATGGATAAAATAACTTGAAATAAACTACTGGAGGTTCTGTTAAGACAAATGTTTTGGAATTGAAAAACCTCTAAGTCGGGCCAAAATCCGGACAAACGATCTTTGAATGTCAAGAACACAATGCATACCATGCAATCAACCAATAATACCACAGACTTTGTAAAGGCATGAAAAGTTATCTTATGTGGACACCAAATGTTGGACAACCATTTAGAAAAGAAGTATCTGGTTCATGTCATTGGCAGAATCTCTCCAACGAATTATAAATGTATAGCAGTGAATGATAGCTCCAACAAATGATAGATGTATATATGTAGTAGCACATCCACATCCATAGTGGATGGTGAACATTGATAGGGATCACCATCCCATAACTATCTCTAGGTTCACTTAATGCTACACAGATAAAATTTGTTTCAACTTCAAGATAAACACATGTGTAAACATATATAAAACACAGTAAAATAAGGATTATAATCTCTTAACTATCTCTAGGATCTTGTATTAGGCTATGATTAACATTCAATGTAATGCCACACAAATAAAATAATGTGTACACAAGCCTAACCCTATATAAAACACAATAAAACCATATATAAAAGAGAGTAAAAGGAGGTATTATAAACCTTAATTTGTAAATAAACCCTAATTACTATGTAATATAAACCCTAATTTGTAAATAAATCCTAATTATCGTGTAATATAAACCCTAATTATTTTGTATTTTTAAATTTGAAATATTGATTATTTAAGAAGCTAGTATGTTTTCTTTACTATTTAAGTAAAGCAGGGGATGCACCCATAACATTATTTTTTTATTATCAAGTATCTTTAAATTACCAACCGAATATTTTATGAATATTTTAAGATTGATTTCCTGGAATGCCAACTAACAGTAACATAGTTGATGTTGTGAAGTAATCACAATATAGCATTTGTAAATATAACCTTTCAAATTCCAAATACATTTCATAGAGTTGAACTCCAATAAATTTGTATGCAGCGATTTTTGGATATGAGATGACATAAACACTTGGTAAAAATAACTTGCTTTAAGGGAGGATTATTTTCAGATAAATAAACAAACAAAGTAGCACACCATTACTCGCCTTTATTATAATGTAAGTAGTACACATAGCATAATTCATAACATTCGGTCTACTCTGTCTATCTGGTTACTCTAATCTATCAATTATTTTTTCACTAAAGTAGCTTATATATTACTACAGATAAAGAACATATTGGTATCATTTTCTCCACCCTCTTTGAGAAGTCTTCAATTCAAAGAGCATATAGCGGACCTGCAAAATGTATGTTATTAGTAAGTGGACTGGTTATCGTGATAAAAAATACCAATGCTAATGATGTAGTTTTCTACAAATCAAGGAAACCCAAGAATGAGAATAGATCAAGAATAATATTGATGACAAAGGTCATTATTAAATTCCATAAATAGGTTTTCGAAAAATATGATCTATCATTTAAACCAGACAAACCAAAATGTAAACTGTGGTTAGCATTTCATTTCCAGTAAACCTCTTACCTTAATAGTTGAATATAATTCTGAAGTCGCATCATAGAATCTAATAAGGAGGCGGAGGGGACTTGTAAGTGTAGCGATGTGCAGGTGGTTAGGAGTAGAGGGGTGGTATGGGATGGGGAGAGGGAAATGTTGGTACTCCTTTGGGTGGAATAGGACTTACAACATGGGTTGGGGGAGGAGGAGATTTGTATCCATATGGTTTTTCTAGTGGGGATGGAGTTTCATTTGGCGGTTTGGTCAGTAGAGAAGGTTTGTGATGGGAAGGAAGAGGATTTGGCCATGATTTTGGTGGTGAAGGAGGAGGAAGGGGCTTGTGAATTTTTGGACACTTGGCATAGGGAGTAGGAGTTGGTTTTGGTGGTGAAATCTCCACCTTGGGAGGAGGTGGAGATTTGTACTTGTATGGAGGAGAAACTGGCACCGCCTTAGGAGGAGGTTTACTATGAATGGGCGACGGTTTCTCCACTATTGGGGGCTTCGAGACAGGTGCGAGCACATGGGGTGGCTTATAATGAACTGGAGATGGAACGTGATATGGAGGAGGAGGAGATTTGTAAGGGTATGTCTTTGGAGGTGGGGATTTATTATATGTGGAAGCTGACAGATTCATTGCACAAATGCAGCCAAGAATCAAAACCAACAATAACTTGGAAATAAATTGAACGTCCATCTTTGAGAGTATTGTGAGAAGAGAGCTACTAGATTGGTATGACAGGCTTTCATAGGTCTCGTATTTATAGGAGCCCATAAAGGCTTAGAGGAAGTGGCAGTGGGAAATTGTAGAGGAATTTCGTTGATTCAAAGCACAGGGGGTCATCTCGTATAATGTATTAATTAAGTAAAACATTTATATAATATTAATTACTACATTGTTAAAGAATTAATATAATAGTACAGTAAAAATATTATTAATATTAATATAGTAATAAAGTAAAAGGTCAATTGGGTGTAGCTTGGATGTTTGTGAGGAATGATTGTTATCTTCCCCGTGGCTATTCAATTCTCATAATGGCATGAATAAAGCTCATAATGAGTATGTTGTAATGGCTTAAAGTAAAAGACTAATAATACATTCTTAAAGTAATAATAAACAAAATTATTTCATACCTTTAATACATTAAATGAATTAATAAATACATTACTAAAGTATTAATATATTTATGTATAATGTAACATATTTAATTATTAATAAATTAATAATTCATTAATGATTAAAGAATTCGTTAAATAATAAATACATTTATAAATTATGAAAACAATTAATAAAGTAATAAATTATTATTAACTTAATAGATTAATAAACATCCATACATTAAAAATAATATTAATAAATACATTTATAAATAATCCATATATTACTAATAATAATAATCTATTTTTAAGTATTAATACATTAATAAAATATTTATACAATAATAGAATAATGCATTAATATGGTAATGGTATATTAATAAAGTAATGATACATCACTATGTAATATGTAATAATACATAGGCACATTAAGACATTATAATAATGTATTATTTCATTATTATAATGTTTAAATATATTATAATTAATATATTTATGCATTATTAATTAATAAGTTAATGTATTAATCAAGTATTTATACATTTTTTGTTTGTTTGTTAATTGGTCGGGACCTTCTTGGCATCGGGATTAACCTTTGGCTTGAGAAACCGTGACTCAGGGGCATCTAAGCCGTCAAAATCACCTGAGAATCACACCCAGCCTGAGCCACAACAACCCTTAACATGGTTCGATTTTTTGTCCCCGCAAGGTTCAAACCGGTGACTTTTCAACATGGAGTGGCTTAACAACACACTCCATCACCAACTGTCCTACACCTCGGGGATAATCAAGTATTTAGACATTAATAAAGTATCAATACAATAATATTTGTGAGATTGTGACAATGGGAAATGTTCATCACATAAAGAGTTTGACATTTAGAGATGTTCATCCCAATGCGACGTTGAGTAATGGGCGTGACATTGTGGCATTGGGACATGTTCATCACAATGAGACAATGGGAAATGTTTGTGACATTGCAAAGTTGGTAAATGTTCATGACATTGTGACATTGGGAAAAAAATTTCACTCTGGGACGTTGGAAAACATTCGTAAGATTGCGACATTGGGAAATGTTTATCACAATGCAACATTGGGACATGTTCATCACAATGTGACGTTGGAAAATATTGAACACAATGCTATGATGGGAAACACTCGACACATAACTCTGTGATGTTGGAAAACATTCGTAAGATTGTGACATTGGAAAATGTTTATCACATTGCAACATTAGGACATGTTTGTCACATTGCGATGATGGGAAATGTTCATCACAATGTGACGTTGGAAAATATTGAACACAATGCTATGATGGGAAACACTCGACACATTGTGACTTCAATAACTGATTCAGGCAATGTTAGGATAGGGGTATGTTTTTCACATTGTGACGTTTGGAAATGTTCATCACAATGTGATGTTGGAAAATATTCAACACAATGTAACACATTTTGACACATTTTGACACATTGTGAAACATTTTGATAGATTGTGACTTCAATAAGTGATTGGGGAAATGTTAGGACAGGGGACTGTTTGTCACATTGCGACATTGGGAAATTTTCGTCACAAGATGACAAAGGACAAAGTTCATCACATACTGAGGTTTGGTCATCTACATCACATTTCTAGGTTTGTGTAAGGGAATTTCTTAGTCATAATGGAAAAGGTGTGTGACATTGAGATGTTTGGAAATGTTTGTCATAATGCAACGTTGGGATATAGTAGACATATTGTGACGTTGGAAAATGTTCATCACAATGAGTCGTTGGGAGATGTTTGACATATTATGTCATTTGTAAGTGATTTTTAGAATGGAAGGATGGGGGAATTTTTGTCCCGTTGCGACATTGGGAAATGCTCATCACATTGTGACAAGAAATTTCTAGGTTTAGAAATTTCGTGATAAGGAATTTCTAGGTTTAGACATATTGGGTTTAGTCATATTGGATTTAGTCATGGTGTAATTATATTGGGTTAATGTTTTAAAATTAAGATCCATTTATTGGGGGTTAATCTACTTAATATATACTTTGTAGATGATGATTTAGATTTGTTTTAAGAACATTAATAGAAAAGCAACTTGAAATTTTTAGATGATGATTTGGTCTTGTTAGAAGGACATTGAAATAGACCACATATGGATCATATAGTGTATATATTTCACCATGATAGAAGCTATGACCATTATGCGATGATGGGCAATGTTTGTGACATTACTGGTTGCAACGACGGAAAATGTTCGTCAGAATGCGATGTTGGGAGATATTCACTAGATTTTGACGTTGGGAAATGTTGCGATGATGGGAAATTTTTGTGACATTACGACATTGGGACATGTTCATCATAATGCATCGATGGGAAATGTTTGTGACATTGCGACGTAGGGAAATATTTGTTAGATTGTGACAATGGGAAATTTTCATCACATAAAGAGTTTGACATTTAGAGATGTTCATCCCAATGCGACATTGGGCAATGGGCATGACATTGTGGCGTTGGGACATGTTCATCACAATGTGACAATGGGAAATGTTTGTGACATTGTGACGTTGGTAAATGTTCATGACATTGTGACATTGGGAAATGTTTTTCACTCTGGGACATTGGAAAATATTTGTAAGATTGTGACATTAGGAAATGTTGATCACAATGTGACATTGGGACATGTTCATCACATTGCGACGTTGGGAAATGATCATCACAATGTGACATTGGAAAATATTCAACACAATGCTATGATGGGAAACACTTGACACATTGTGACTTCAATAAGTGATTGGGGTAATGTTAGGATAGGGGAATGTTTGTCACATTGCAATGTTTGGAAATGTTCATCACAATGTGATGTTGGAAAATATTCAACACAATGCTATGATGGGAAATATTCGACACGTTGTGACTTCAATAAGTGATTGGGGAAATGTTAGGACTAGGGAATGTTTGTCACATTGTGACATTGGGAAATTTTTGTCACAAGGTGACAAAGGACAAAGTTCATCACATACTGAGGTTTGGTCATCCATGTCACATTTCTAGGTTTATGGAAAGGAATTTCTATGTTTAGTCATAATGGGAAAGGTGTGTGACATTGAGATGTTTGGAAATGTTTCTCATAATGCAATGCTGGGAGATAGTAGACATATTGCGATGTTGGGAAATGTTCATCATAATGAGTTGTCGGGAGATGTTTGACATATTATGTTATCCGTAAGTGATTTTCAGAATGCAAGGATGGGGGAATTTTTGTCACGTTGTGGCATTTGGAAATGTTCATCACATTGTGACAAGGAATTTCTAGGTTTAGAAATTTCATGATAAGGAATTTCTAGGTTTAGACATATTGGGTTTAGTCATATTGGATTTAGTCATGGTGTAATTATATTGGGTTAATGTTTTAAAATTAAGATCCATTTATTGGGGGTTAATCTACTTAATATATATACTTTTAAATGATGATTTACATTTGTTTTAAGAACATTGATAGAAAAGAAACTTGAAATTTACAGATGATGACTTATTCTTGTTATAAGGACATTTAAATAGACCACATATGGATCATATAGTGTATATATTTCACCATGATAGAAGCTATGACCATTATGCATCCATATATAAAAAATATATTATGTTAAGATTGTCATATATATATATATATATATATATATATATATTGTACCTTGTGGTGTGGGAAAGATCATTTTATTGGGGTTCCATCCCTTGATACATTTTTCATTCTCTTTTTATATCTTAGTTCTAGTTGTGTTGCATTCTTAATACCACATATGGATTAAGAAAAATACAACATAAAAGGGAAGTATACAAATTGTTTTATAACCCTCGTTAAGAAAAATACAACATTAATTAATTAGATGTAGTATGTATAATCAACACAACATGAATACACACATGAAAAGTAAATTATTGAATAAAATATTGATAATGACCTTCCATAATAATAACAAATAAAACATTTTAAAAAACACAATTTTAAAGTGTCATTGAATAAACTCATAATAGACAAAATCCTCTTTTATTGAGAAGACCATCTCCTTTAATGAGAGAAAAGACACTTGTCATTAAGAGAAAAAAAAGGAAAAAGACATACATAAGATCAACATTAACATAGGAAAGAGACCTATTGTTRATCAACATTTAACATTACTAAGATTAATATTAAGATTAACATTAAAGATAATATTAAGATATACATTAACATTAATATTAAAGGAAACATTAATATTAAAATTAATGTAARTACTAATATAAACCTTAACATTAACATTAACATTACCCTTAACGTGTTAATATTAATATTGATATCCCATTTCTTCACCCCTGTGAGCATCACCCGATGCAATGAGTGCTAAGTGGACTATTCAATTCATGAGAATTATTGGTTAGTTGAGACTAATACTCATRAATATGGGTCATAGATTAATGAMTTACACTACGCAGTTAATCCCAAAAATAATATCKATTAATCTTAAGGTTAATACTAGCATTATTGTTAATATTAGCATTAATGTTAAGATTAATATTAACATGATTAATATTAAAATAATATAACAAATTAAATAATATAACCAATTAAATTTAAATGATACTAAATTAATAAATTAACAAATTCCAAATTCAATTTAAACAATCACAAATTTCACAACAATTATTGTAAAAGTTATAATTTTACTACTTACCCTACTTCTAAATACATATTACTCTACTCTTAAATACATATTTATAACCAATTATTTGAGAAATTCAGAAAAATACATATTTATAACCAATTTTTTGCCAAATTCAGGAAAGATTAGCTATGGTTATGTGCATGGATATAGTATTTGCTAATTATACACTGTTGTTAATCTACAATTATTGAGATATCCATTGTCTCAAGTTCTATGACAAATTCAAGAACTGCAAATGAGGATATAGTGTTTGCTAATTATACACTATTCTTAATCTACAATTATTGAGATATCCATTGTATCAAGTTCTGTGACAAATTCAAGAACTGCAAATGAGATGAAAACTAAAGGAATGCATTTTCGGTCTCTTCTAAGCTACCTCATTTTCGATCTCTTCTAAGCTACCCCTGCATAATAATGCCTTCAACCATCGAGTCAGAAAAGTATATATGAAACCGCTCGACTACAAGTTTGACTTGTCATTATATCTATATTAAATGAAACCCTAATTATTATATATTCCTCTTTAATTTTATATTGTCCAATGGCGTCTTATTTCACGTTCAATTCTTTCAAATTCGGAAGATCCGGGTATCCAATAACAAATTGTGTTAGACTTTTAATATTTCCAAAGGATACACACATGAAAATTTAAACACCAAATCCTTTAATCCAACAGTTGTTTTGATTAGACATGGGTACTACATACACTGTTTTAACCTGGAAAATATTTAAAGTGTGAAGGAAGACCTGATAGATAGTCGTTCTCATACTAAATCTTTGATAAAATTGTTACGAAAAGCTTATTTCATTGATACCGTTTGATATGATCTCTTCCTCCAAATATTAGAGTACGTAATTGATTTAGTATATAAAAATAATGCAAACTGAAATATCGAATAAGAGGAAGCTAGACAAAGAGATTATGCAAAACTATATATGTGCAATTTTGGTATTTTAGGTGCACTTAAATAGGAATTACAAAATATAAATTTCACTCGACAATGGCAATGAAATGCATTATTTTGTTTCTTCCTCAGTATTTTTTCATATTTTTTCATGTACTTCCCATAGATGGTATTAGATTCTTTTCATCGATCTATCATAAGAAATAGGTCGAAACTTTTCATAGCTAAACCGTTTCAAACCTCTTTGATTTAAATTTTTGACTAATAAAAAAATGGGGATTTTCGCAATCAAAATGCATGTCCTAAATATTGTGACAAAACATTCTTACTTTTATATAGGAGCATTTTCAAAAACATTGTTTTGTTAACCAAAAAACATTGTGACTATGAAGATCCATAGTTAGTCATTTTTTTATTTTTTATTTGAATCTATTTCAATCAACCTCACATTGAAACCCTAATTATTATATATTCCTTTTTAATTCTTGATTGTCCAATGGTGTCTCACATGGGTTATGTTTTTCTTCATGTTTTTTAATCTATGTCCATTCTTCAGAAGTCTGTGTTAACTAATCCAGTGGTTCAACTCTCCTAACTTCCGCATAACTGTAATTGTTTGCAACTGCCTCACAACTATGTGCCTCCGCTTATACATAATGTATCCACATCCACTTTTAATAATAAGAGATTGATCTCTATTTTATGTTTGGTTAATTGTGGAGTTTATATTTGGCCTGTGTACAGTGGTATCAGAGCCATGGTTTTTTTTAAACTCCATGCTATTGTGTGCCTTCGTGAGCTCCAGATTCGAGAGCAACCACTTGTGACTGTGTGGTTGCAGTGTAGTTGCAACAAAGGGACAACAAGTACGTGAAGGCCCTCCAGCATCCAGTCATTGGGCTTGTGTACGGGAGCAGCTGTGAGCAGCCCACAGAGCAACCAAGGTTGAAGGTGTTGTGAGATTTTATTTTCTTTTTCTTGTGCAAGTGGAATTTCATTTACAGAGATTAGTTTACAATGCATTCATTAGTATCAATTGTGGGAGTAATGCTCTCCAGACAATAAAATTACCAAGAATGGTTTCCAAAAATAAAAAATACTCTTATTTGTGAAGGCAAGGATGACAATGACCCAGAACAACCTACAAATGCCAGGCAACTTGTAATTTGGAAGAGTAAAGATAAAAAGGCACATGGTTTAATTTATGCCTCAGTCACTAAAGAGGTAAGCAGACATATTCTTTCGAGCACCACAACGTTTAAAGCATTAGATAAATTAAAATATCTTTATGACTCCCATTCAGAGCTGGAAATTATACAATTGTTAATGAAATTGTTTAATCTGGAACTGAAAGATAATAATCCCATGAAGTTAGCTTCCGAAATTAAAGCTCTTTTTCATGATATTGACTCAACTAGTGTCAAATTTGATTTACAACTCACAACATTTATTAAATCCCTATATCCTAACTATTCACACTACTTAGCGTCTCTTCGAGGTAGTGGACAGATGAAAGCCATGACTTTTGATAAACTTGTAGACAAAATTGTTGAAATAGAGAGTTTTTGGAAAGAAGGAATCTTTTTCCACTTCCACATTTGAGACTTTGTGTCTTGCATAGAAAGAGCAGAAACCTAGAGGAGAGTCTACTAGATTTGACAATAGTCACAAAGGTCATGGTAGGAGACCATTTAGAGGCAGGGGGGGTCATTATCATCAAGGAGACAGACAACAAAAACATTTTCATAATGATAAGCAATCTCTTAAGTACTATAGGTGTGTTAAACTGGGTCATACCTCTTCTCATTGTCGCACTCCTAGGGATACGATTAGTGAGAAGAAACAGCAACAACCTCCAGATAAAGGAAAACCACCTGAATCTGCCAACTATATTGTTGCACATTGTAATCTTAGTATAAATGAAGTTTTTAGCACTTCTTTTGGTTCTTGGGAAGACACTTGGATTTTAAATACTGGAGCCACTTGCCATATGACCTTCAGAAGAGATATTTTTGAAACATTCAGTAATCACATTGATGGAATAGTTTATTTTGCCGATAAGTCCCAATTAAAGCCTTCAGGAATTGGATCTATTCGACTTCACCTACTAGGACTTGTTGATTATATTTTACATGATGTTCTTTACATTCCTCAATTAAAAAGAAATTTGATGTCTCTCATACATATGAGGCAGCAAGGACATTCTATAGATATGTTTGATGGTATAATTGAAATAAGAGATTGATCTATGTTTTTTGTTCAATTAATTGTGGAGGTGATTGTTATGACTGGTGTTGAAGAAGAGAAACTTTTAAAACTTAAAGGGACATCCTCTTTCAATATAATTCATCTCTTTTGGCTCAACATAGTGATACTTTGTCTTCCATCTTATTGTGGCATGCTCATTTTGGTCATATTAATTATGATAGTATCTGGATTATGAAACAACAAGGTATTCAAGGGCTTCCTACAATTCCAAGAAAGATTTCTCCATGTAATGATTGTATTTTAGGCAAGCATTGTAAACAACCTTTTTATGGATCTACTTCCTAAGCTTCTAGGAAGTTAGGTCTCATACATTTTGATTTATGTGGCCCATGCCTGTTCAATCTGCAAATGGTGATAAATATCTGCTGACTTTTATTGATGACTACAAGAGGATGTGTTGGGTTTATTTGTTGAAAGAGAAATCTCAGGTTTTGCAACTTTTAAGAATTTTCATTTATGCATTACAAATGAAACTCAACTTAATATTGGCAGTCTACGATCAAAAAATGGTGGTGAATACACCTCTAATGAATTTGAAAAGTACTTACAAGATAATGGTATTAAACATTAGACCATCGTTCCTTATACTCCACAACAGAATGGTGTAGCAGAGCGCATGAATAGAACTTTGCTTAATATGGTAAGGTCAATGATGTTTTTCTAGAATGTCGGGTTGATGTTTTGGGGAGAAGTAGTACTTTGTGTCGTTTATATTTGCAAATCATTGTCCTTCTATTGCCATCAATAATAAATCCCCTTATGAATTGTGCTATAATCTTCTTCGTGTTGTTCAACATTTCAGAGTTTTTGGCTCCCCATGTTATGCTTTAATTCCTAAACAACAACACGACAAATTGGGTGGAAGAAGTTGCAAATGTCTTTTCTTGGGGTATTCTAATACCTCCAAAGATTATCGATTGTATGATGAGGAAAACAAGAAATTTGTTATTTCAAGAGATGTTTTTCTTCTTGAATTTGCTAAAGATGCTTCTACTATTGATAGGAAATTCAATCATTTGAACAGATTCTCTTCCAAGAAGTTTTATTATGAATGGGATAATTATCTCCCACATCCCAAAGGGAGGATTCATATTCTAGATTAATCTGTGGATTTTCCTTCAACAACACCAGAGAATGAGACCACATCAAAGAATGAAGAAAAATTAGTTGATAGAAATGTTTTTGATGATAATAATGTTACTGTAGAAGAACAATTGGTTGATAATAATGTTCCTACTGAGGAAAAATTGGAGGATAATAATGGTCCTGAAGAACCTATTTCAAACACTCTTGAAACTGAGCAAACATTGTAGCAATCAGTATGCACAGATCAACACGAACCAAGACAATGCCAAAAAGGTATGGTGAATTTGATTTAAACTTTTCTATTGTTAATAAACCTACTACTTTTGAAGAAGCCACTAGCTGTAATAAATGGAAAGGTGCAATGCAAAAATAGTATGATGCTCTTATTAAAAATGGCACTTGGAGGTTGGGGGATCCTCCTATTGGCATCAAACCAATTGGTAGTAAGTGGATTTATAAAAGTAAATATAAAGTTGAAGGTTCTCTTGATAAGCACAAAGAAATACTTGTATCAAAGGGGTATGCACAAAATGAAGGTATTGATTATACAGAAACATTTGCTCCTACAGTGAAATGGGGCACTATTAGAACCTTATTTTCTCTTGTAGCTCGGAAAGGATGGAAAATACATTACATGGATGTAAAAATTGCCTTCTTAAATGGATATTTAAAAGAAGATGTTTATATGTTGCAGCCAAAGGGTTTTTCTATTAAAGGAGAAGAACATAAAGTATGCAAATTGATAAAATCATTCTATGGTTTAAAACAAGCACCTCGTGCTTGGTATGAAAAGTTAACTGAACATCTTCTCAAGTTGAATTATAAGCATTTTAATCTAGATGATGCAACCTTATGTGTTAAGAAAGTTGAAATATCGTTTGTATATCTAGTTGTCTATGTAGATGATTTGCTTATCACAGGAAACAATGATGATTATGTAACATCTTTTAAAAAGGAGTTGCAGAAGGTTTTTTGGTATGATAGATTTGGGATTACTACATTATTATCTACGAATCGAAGTAGATAAAAAAATGAAGGACATTTTTATTTCTTAGAAGAAATATATTAGAGAACTATTGAACAAATTTGAGATGAAGAATTGTAATCCTGTTTCTACTCCAATGGAGCAGAATCTAAAGCTTACTTCAAATGAAGGTAGTGTTGGGCATGTGTTATATTCTTTGCATGAGTAGTAGTGTATGATCATATGTGCCAGGCGCATAGGGGGGTTAGAGGGGGGTGCAGGAGCAGCGCCCCCGAAAAAAAAAATTATGCCTCGAGAAATGTGTCATGTATTTAGGTGGTTTTTTCGACACATGGTTTTTGCCGATGGTTTTCTATTTTTAGTTAAGGAATTAGGGTTTTGGACTAATCCAGGTCATTGGGTTAGGGTTTTGGATGCCGCTGGCTCCTATATGTATATTGTATTGCAAACAATGTAACACAATGTATGAATATAATATATGTTGGTTTTCCCAGTTTGGGTTTCTAGGGGAAAAATCTATGTGTAATGTTTTCATTTGCCATTGTATATTTTTTATTATTTTATGAATATTTGTTTACAGTAGACATTGTACGAGGTTATACTTTACATTTGGTATCAGAGCTTTATTGGTTTTAGGGGGACACCTTTGTCGTTAAGGGTTTGGCTCGGGACTGTGATAAGTCTTGTTACAATGGGAGATCTGTGGTATTGTTTTTCAAGTGAAAATAAATGGAAAGAAATTCAAAGATGGAGATCGAGAAGTTTAATGGGAAAATATTTGACTTTTGGAATCTCAAGATGGAATATCTTTTGGTGGACAGAGATCAGTGGATCATGGTACATCAAGGTACTACACCTACAGGAAATTCTGTAGATGACTGGAAAAAAACGGATCGGAAGGAAAAGAGCACAATTCGACCGTGTCTCTCCAATTCAGTATTACTGAATGTGTCATAGGAATCTACAACCAAGGATTTATGGGAAAAGTTGGGGAAGTTGTATCATTCTATGTTCCTGGTAAATAAACTATTCCTGAGAAGGAATATGTATAACTTGAGGATGAGGGATGGAGACTTGGTGGCAGAGCATTTGAATGCCTTCAATACTGTGGTAAGTTAGTTAGTATCTGTTGATATTAAAGTTTCAGATGAAGATAAATGTATCAGTTTGTTGTGTTCTTTACCAGACTCGTGGGATAGTCTGGTTGTGGCCATAGGTAGTAATACAACTACTTTGAAGTTTGAAGAAGTGGTCTCGTCCTTGTTGTCAGAGGAGATGAGATGAAAGAATATGGAAGGACATATCACAGACACATTATTTGCAAGAGGACGTTCCCAGGAAAGAAATAGATCTAATTTCTCAAGTGGGTGATCTAAGTCTAAGGGTAGATCTAAATCTCCTGGAAAGTTTGTAAGGGTATGTTGGAGGTGTGTAAAAGAAGGGCACTACAAGAAGCATTGTAGATCCAAAGTTGAGAAAAAGAAGGGATCTGAAGAATCTTCTTCTACAGAAGAAAAAACCTCCAAGGAAGAAGGAGGGTATGTGTACATGGCCTCTTCAATCAGACATGAAGATCATGAGGCATGGTTGATTGACTCGGGTGCATATTTTCATATGACTCCCCACAAGGAGTGATTCTGCGAATATGAAAAGTATGATGGAGGTAATGTTTTCTTAGGTATGATTCGACAACCAGAATCATAGGAAGAGGAAGGGTCAATTTGATACTCATATATGGAAGGATTAGAACACTCCTTGGTGTTCTACACATCCTAGGTATGGCCAGAAATTTGATTTCTATATGCAAAATGGAAGATGCAGGGGTAAAAACAATTTTTGAAAAGGGAACTTGCAGGATGGTTCGAGGAGCAATGGTGTTGATGAAGGAAGTTTGGTTTGGAACTTTGTATAAGATGCTAGGAAGCACTATTAGTGATGGGTGTAATAGTTCCATTGTTCCTGATATTTGAGTTGAAGAAGAAATAACTCCTACAGTCTCTGGAGAAAAGGTTATGTTGTGGCATCAAAGACTAGGGCATATCGGAGAGAAGGGTCTTCGACTACTACATGGTAAAGGTATGGTTGAAGGTATGTCTAACTGCTCTCTGGATTTTGATTTCTGTGAACATTGTCTGTATGGGAAGCAAAATCGGGTAAGATTCCCCTCTGGTGCAACGAGGGCAGAAGGAATTTTACAACTAGTTCACAGTGATGTTTTTGGACCTGTCTCGGTCCCATCATTGGAAAAATCTATGTACTATGTCTCATTTATAGATGACTTCTCGAGGAAAACTTGGATATATTTCCTCAGAAAGAAATCTGAAGTGTTTGACTAGTTTAAAGACTTTAAGGCTCTTGTTGAGAATCAAACAGAGAAAAGAATTAAGGTGTTGAGAACATATAATGGTGGAGAGTTATGTGGGAATGAATTTGAAGAATTCTATAAGAAGTGTGATATAGCAAGGAAGAAGAATACTCCATATACATCTCAGCAAAATGGAGTTGCAGAAAGGATGAACATGACGCTGATGGAAAAAGCAAGGTGCATGCTCAGTGGTGTCGGGTTAGGGAAATAATTCTGGGCAGAGGCAGTGGGTACTGCATGTTAACTGGTCAATAGATCACCCCATCAGTGTTGGGTGACAAGACTCCATAAGAGGTATGGACTGGTAAGGAACCTTCTCTCACACATCTTAAGGTATTTGGATGCGATGCATATGTTCATGTTTCAAAGGAAAACATGAGTAAGATGGATAAGAAGGTTGAAAAATGTATCTTTATTGGATATAAATATGGTCTCAAAGGTTATAAGATTTGGAACCCAGAAACTAAGAAGGTAGTGTATAGCCGAGATGTGGTATTTAGAGAAATGAAGGATGTTGTTAAACAGGAAGTCCTACCAAGTAAGGAAGAACTAGAGAAGATAGATTTTGATTTAAAGGATCATGAAGGAGACTCTACAGAAGAACATGAATTAGAAGAATATGATCCTCATACTCCAGTATTGAAGAGATCGGATCGATAAAGAAAGATACCGGAAAGGTATAGTCCATCTAATTTTTGTTCAAATTTTTCTTTGTCTATTACTGATGATGATCCTAGAACTGTCATGGAGGAAGTGGATTTAGAGGATGGAAATATTTGGAAAAGGGCCATGGAAGAAGAAATGGCATCTTTGGATAATAATGAGGCTTGGGATCTAGTGGAGTTTCCAACTGGAAGAAACCCCATTGGCAGGAAATGGGTATTTAAAAAAAAGTTGAATGCAGAAGGAAAAGTGGAGAGATACAAAGCTCGGTTAGTAGCAAAGGGTTATTCCCAGGTTGAGGGAATTGATTTTGGTGAGATTTTTTCTCCTTTTGCCAAGTTAACCTCTATAATATTTCTGTTATCTGTTGCTTCTACATTTAATTTTGAAGTAGAACAGATGGATGTAAAGACAACATTGCTGCATGGGGATCTGGAAGAAGAAATCTTTATGAAGCAACCAGAAGGTTATGCTGTGAAAGGAAAGAAGGAGATGGTATGCAAGCTAAAAATGTCTCTATATGGTTTAAAACAATCACCAAGGATGTTGTATCAAAAATTTGATACTTATATGCTAGGACTTGGCTTCATAAGAAGCAAAGAGGATCATTGTGTGTATTCTAAATTAATTGTTCACCATTTGATTTATTTGGTCTTGTATGTGGATGACATGTTGCTGATAGGAAACAACAAGGAGATTATCCAGGATGTGAAAACTCAGTGGTCCTCTAAATTCGACATGAAGGATCTTGGTGCTTCAAATTTCATTCTAGGCATGGAAATTAAAAGAGATCGAAAAAGGAGGAAACTCTGGTTAAATCAAAGAAAATATGTCGAGACAGTATTGCAGAGGTTTAATATGCAGGAATGTAAACCGGTCAGGGTTCCTATTCTTGTTGGTGTAAAGTTATCTACGGATCAGTGTCCCAAGACACATGAAGAAGAAGAGGACATGTCTCATGTTCCATATGCGAGTGCAGTTGGTAGTTTGATGTATGCAATGGTCTGTACTAGATCAGGCATTGCACATGTAGTGGGAGTTTTGAGCAGGTATATGTCAAAACTAGGGAAGGAGCATTGGACAATAGTAAAAAGGGTTTTCAGGTATTTGCGTGGCACTGCTAGCTATGGATTGTGCTATGAAGGAAGACGAGGATTGGAAAGAGTGGTCGATATACATGGCTTTGTGGATGCAGACTGGGCTAGAGATTTGGATCGTGGGAGATCTACAAGCGGGTATGTGTTTAACCTGTTTGGAGGAGCAATAACTTGGATGAGCAAAAGACAAGTTGTAGTGGCACTTTCAACTACAAAATTTGAATACATGGCAGCCACTCATGCAAGTAAGGAAGCAGTATGGTTACAAAGATTTTGTTCAGGTATTGGGTTGGTACAACAAGTTGTAAGGTTAAAGTGTGACATTCAGAGTGCAATTTTTCTCACGAAGAACTCTGCTTATCATTCAAAGACAAAGCACATTGATGTTCAATATCACTTTGTGAAAGACATGATTGAAGAAAAGAAAGTATCACTCATGAAGGTGGACACTTTGAAGAATGTTGCAGACTCATTAACAAAATTTGTGAGCACTGAGAAGTAGTCTTGGTGTAGAGGATCCATGGGCATGCTGCCGTGGATTTTTGACTATGTAACCCTGTAACCCCTTGTGTGCAAAGAAAACAACAAGTGAGAGAATGTTGGGTATGTGTTATATTCTTTGCACGAGTAGTAGTGTCTGAGCATATGTGTTGGGCGCGCAGGGGGTGGAGCCCCCTGCGCTGAGGTCTGGGGTAGCGCCCCCGGAAAAAAAAATTGCCTCAGGAAACATGTCATGTATTTAGTTGGTTTTTTCAGCACATGGTTTTTGCCGATGGTTTTCTATTTCCGGTTAATGAATTAGGGTTTTGGACTAATCCAGGTCATTGGGTTAGGGTTTTGGATGCCGATGGCTCCTATATGTATATTGTATTGTAAACAATGTAACACAATGTATGAACATAATATATGCTGGTTTTCTTGGTTTAGGTTTCCAGGGGAAAAATATCTGTGTAATGTTTTCATTTTCCATTGTATCTTTTCTATTCTTTTCTGAATATATGTTTATAGTAGACATTGTGCAAGGTTAGACTTTACAGTAGTGCATTTGAAGATCCAACAAAGTACAAACAACTTGTTGGAAGTTTAATTTATCTTACTACTACTCATCCTCCCATAACTTTTGTTGTAGGAATACTTTCCAAGTTTATGCATCAACCCTATGAAGGTCATTGGATAGCAAAACGAGTGCTCAAATATTTAAAAGGCACTCAATCATATGGCATCAAATATTCTAAAGTTTCAAACTTCCATCTCATTGGTTATTGAGATTCTGACTTTGACGGAGATAAAGAGCATGGTGTGTACTTCACGTTATTTGATGAATCTTGGATCAGCAACCATCACTTCGAGATCATGAAAGCAATCAGTTCCCGTTGATTCTACAAATGAAGCCGAATACGTTGCAGCAGCTCAAGCCACAAAAGAAATCATTTGGCTTCGAAAAATTCTTGAAGACTTGCAAGAGAAACAAATGACTTAGACGCCTCTCTTTGTTGACAATACTTCTGCAATACAATTGGCCAAAAATCCTAAATTCCATGATCCAACGAAACATATCAACACCAAATATCATTTGATTCGACATCATGTTGAGGTCAAAACCATTCATCTCAATCATTGTTCCACTTCAGAGAAAATTGTGGACATCTTTACTAAAGCTTTGGGTCGAGAGAAATTTGAAAAATTTAGAACGATGCTTGGGATGACAAATGTCCCTTTGGATTATGGAGGGAATGTTAACTAATCCGGCTGTTCAACTATCCTAACTTCTGCATTGTAACTGTTCGCAACTGCCTCACAATTGTCTGCCTTCGCCTATACATAATGTATCTGCATCCACTTTTAATAATAAGAGATTGATCTGTGTTTTCTGTTTGGTTAATTGTGGAGCTTATATTTGGCCTATTTATACTCTGAAGATCCCGGATATCTATTAACGAATCATGTTACGCAGACAATCCTTTTATGGTTTCCAGAGGATACCTGCAGGAAAACATCAAATCCTTTAATCCAATAATTTTGATTCGACATGGATACTACATACACTTTTACAGGAAAATATTTAGCATGTGAAAAGAAGACCAAATAAATAGTCGTTCTGATACTAAGACTTGATAAATAAGAGTTCTATACTAAATCTTTGAAAAAATTGTTAAACAAAGAGCTTACTTCTTTGATACCCTCCGATGTGATCTATTCGAATACCAAATTTATTTAGTATATAAAAATAATGCAAACTGAATAGACTAAGAGATTATGCAAAACGATATATTTGATATGCAAACATGTTATGGAAAAGGATTGGCTAACCTATTTCCGCTGTCGATTGATGTTGCTCCTCTATGTTGTCTTCGTCTAAGTGATCTATGCTATGTTGCCTCCGTCCATTATGCATCCATTTTTGTGATTAGATACGAAAAGGAAATAAATTTGCAAGGGGTTGTTTACATACTGAGTAAGGGGTTGTTTACATACTGAGTGAGCGAGTTACTGCGTGCATAATGAGAGAGGGCACAACTGGTATGACCGAACAGGCACAACTGGTTGGGGCCGACTTAAATAAAACTCACTCGGGGAAAACAAAACTCATGCCAGGATAAAAACGGCGTTAGGGAAAATAAAAACCACTTTAGCGAAAATAAAATAAAGATCGAATACTCCTTTAGAAGCCCAGCTTAACCACCGCTACGTCCAACTTAACCACCCCCGTGCTAGTTGAAACACATGCTAGAGGATTGAAACCACCATAGCTGCGTCCAGCTTAACCACGGCCGTGCTAGTTGAAACGCATGCTAGACATGGCGCTTCACTGCTATTTTTATAATTAATCACTGTTATCCGATTTATAGATATTAATCCTCCTTAATTAGTTAAATGTGGCAATCAATGGCCAGTGCAGTAATTTCTTAATTATATTAAGTAAATGTAAAAGAGTAAATAAGGAAATGTAAGCATTCATAAATATAAGGAAGTTATGAACATTAAATTTCATTCATTGATATGAATGTAAGACTAAGAATATGCCAACATCTTTGATTACTGACCATCAAATTAGAATTTGCAATTAAAAAATTCATTAAACCATCAATTTCAATAGGGGTACACCTATCGGCATAACTATGAGGAAGCACATGAACTACAGTTTGAAATATGCATATGAAATTATGCCGAGATGAAACCATTGGTTTTATTTCTTCAAGTGCTATTAATTTGATGTGTATATAATTATCGTTCTTCGTGTGCAATCCACCTTCAAGACCATAAATATCACCTTAGATTATTTTTCCAAGCTCTAAAATTATGACTGGATGCTATATAATCAAGCTACCTGGTACTGATTGTGATGGTGGTTAGATCTGTTTCTATTATTTTTGCAGATGTAGTGATGCCTGCTCACAAAGTTCTGTAGGGAAATCTGTTGGCACCTCCATGTGATGTGGGTGTTAGGGGTTGACTATGACAGTGGATTAAATTTTATTTTTAAAATCTCCCTGTAAAAGATAGTTTATTAAGATACACTCTGTAATAAAGTTAATGCTGTATAAGTTAAAATAAATATCATCTAATTTGAATTTATCTCTTATAAGACGGTATAAATCCCAATCTAATATATATATATAGAGCAAATTCTTTAATGTTTACTTAAAAGATCAACAATGACTTATGGAACTTCAGAAAATCACGGCAGTGACAAAATTATGCAGTGATTGCGATCATTTGAAGGCGTCCTATTAGTGGGAAGCGAAGTATATAGTGTAACTGTGCAAGTATAGATGGGTTCGTATCGCTTATGGTGCAATGTACTTGGCTGAAATTTKAATATTATTAAACTATGCATTTCTCTTMRGGTGCAATGTACTTGGGCTGAAATTTGAATATTATTAAACTATGCATTTCTCTTCAGGTGCAATGTACTTGGGCTGAAATTTGAACGCAATTAYATTCRTTGGTAAATAATAAACTGAGTTACTTGTTACTTCTAAATTCCGTTGAAATTGAGAGTTGCTTTGGGTTCCGTTGAGATGCCGAATACGKTTCATTATAGTAGCTTTTTTCTACTTAAATTTTGAATAGATTATTATTAGTCTTGTATCACGTRAATTCTTTKCAGAAATAAATCGTGAATTCTTTGCAGATTATCATTAGTGTAAACTTGGGACATATGATCAGAATCTTGTTGAAATTTTGAATAGATTATTATTAGAGCCTTCTATCACGTGAATTCTTTGCAGAAATAAATCGTGCTCCATGTTGTTAGTGTAAACGTTGGGCACATCATCATATTCTATCGAGGTGCACATGGCGTGACTTAATAAGACCTTTGAACGATGCAATATTCTATCAGTCCTTTGCTTGGATCGTGACTACCGGAGATCATATAAATTGAACAGCAAGGGGAAAGCCTCTTTTTCTAGATACATAGTGCATTTTATACTTAAGATTATGTATTCAATTTTGTACATATAAAGATAAAGGATATTTTCCTAATTTTATACTTATAACGATATTTTCTTAAATGTAAGATATTAATATATATTTTTTTAAATTAATAATATAAAAGTATAATTTTATAATTTAATTCAATATATTTTATATTTGTGAGTATATTTAATTAAATATATTTAATTAAGGTGTGAGTTTTGTTTGTTAGTATATCTAAAACTAATAGAAAATAAAAATAAAAAAATTCTAACTATTAAATTTTTAAAACAAATTAAAAAAATAAAACATAAAATACATTATTTGATTATTTAAATAATCATTTAATATAATAAATAGAAATTTATTTTTATTTAATTCATTTCATTATTAAACTTTTATCACAAATTCCAAAAATAAACATAAAATACATTATTTGATTATTATTTAAATAATCATTCTATATAATAAATAGAAATTTATTTTTATATAATTCATTATGTAGTTATGTTATTCAAATGATATAATTTTCCTATCAAATAATAAACTAGTGTCATTTAGAAACCATCATTATATTATACTAAATATGTCTGCTAGGCATTGTTTATTATAACATTTCCTTACATCAAATATAAAATTTGTATTCTTTTATAAAAACAATAGATTAGAGAATGAGTATGCCCTTACATAAACTATAAAATTTCATATTCTATTTTAATTTTTTTTATAACAAATTAAACAATGATTACAATTTTTTTTTTTTTTTTTAGCTTATATTGAATATTAATAAACAATGATTACAATTTTATTTTTATTTTTTTAGCTTATGTTGAATATTAAGTCCCTAAGAGCGTTATTGAGGAGTTAATAGGCCGCTCGAGCGTTATTGAGGAGTTAATAGGCCGCTCGACCAAAGGGAGATGAACCTTCTTTCCTTTTTAAGATCATAGTATTCCCCTAACCCATATGTTGTGGGGAAGCCCATTCACACCAAAGGGGTAACCTTGTTATGTACCATATCGGGGTGAAACTCCCCAATCCTCCCCATAAGAAGGGGTAGGGTTTCTACCTCTTCCTTAGATGCCCCTAAGTATGCCTTTATAGCTATTGTCCATTTATGCCTTTGCCTATGCTCTTGGGAAAGATTTTTTGTGCTAACAAATTAAAGAATGATTACAACGTATTTAAACAAAATTTTATTTATATTTAATAATACAAGATTTTAAGATTTTTCATGTTTAGAGACTTTCTAAGATGCTCAATCTTATAAAGATAGATTGTATCACCATGAAGTAGAAAACAATGAAAGCATATTAACTAATCAATTTTATAACAAATTAAAGAATGATCACAAAATATTTAAACAAAATTTTGTTTAATAATATAAGATTTCAAGATTCAATGAAAGTATATTAGCTAAACAATTTTTATAACAAATTAAAGAATGATTACAAAATATTTAAACAAAATTTTGTTTATATTTCATAATACAAGATTTCAAGATGTTTTTTTTTTTATGTTAAGAGACTTTTTAAGATACTCAATCTTGTAAAGGTAGATTGTATCACCATGAAGGTAGAAAACAATGAAAGTATACAAGTTAATCAATTAAATATTTTCCACGATCATTATATGTAGATTTCAAATTATGAAAACCTTGATCAACTAAGTAGTTTTCACGGTCTTACCAACATTTTCTTCATTTGAAACATTAATATGTTCATAATGTGAATCATCGTCTCATACTAAAGAGATAAATCTATAGTCATATTATAGGATCCTTCTTTTTTCTTTGTCCTTATTTTTGAGTATGTACAATGTATTTTAGTCCTTGTTTGAAAGTAACATGAACTATTTAGTCCTTGTTTGAAGGTAACATGAACTATTATAAATGGTATACCATTTTTTAATTTTTATAGGATTTGCAGCTAAATCAAAGTTTTACATGTAAATGGTATACCACTTCAATGGATGATCTGGAGTTGTAGCAGCTCGCACGGTAACTGTTGAAAGTCCAGAAAGTTTGCCCTATTGGCTAAACTTCTCGGAATGGCCTGGAAAATGTCCCAAATGGTGTGCCCTGCTCTAGCTCTTAGTCCCAATGACTGATCAGGCCCTCTGCTGGTGTGTATGGACCCCAGATGGATCCCCGTCAGGGAATGCACCCCTCTCTCACTGGAAAATGCATCTTAGTGATTCCACCATCGAAATAGGATGCGATGTGTCTCAAAATGATCGCCTTGGTCTACTGGGAAATAGGTCGAAAGGGTTTCCCTGGATATGATCTGATGATCACTCGGGAACCTTAAATTTATCTGCCAAAAGTGTCGTACTCCCAACTCTAGAAAATGCACCCCAGATGATTCCTTCGTTGAAATTTGACGAGGAATCAGGCGAAAGATGCACCTTGCCTTCCTCTTAACTAGGTCGAAGGGTAATCTCTGAACTCTCCATAGATGGGACAAGTCGATCGACTAAACCTCCTTAGGAGTTCCGCCCTCACCTTGGATAAGTGTGCCCTTGCTACTAAACCCTGTGTAATGTAAATTCGAACCTTGTACAATATCTACTGCAAATTGATATTCAGAAAAGAACAGAAAAGATACAATGGCAAATACAAACATTACACAGAGATTTTTCACCTGGAAACCCAAACCGGGAAAACCAGCATATATTATATTCATACAATTGTGT